>JAULBZ010002053.1:0-19788 GCA_032360805.1 Neoturris breviconis
TCAGCAGTAAAATTACGAAGTTCGTTATGTCGTATCGCGATAAATCCTCCTCTTGGACATGAGAGAGCATGGTCAATACATATCTATTAATGGCATAAACAAGGTATATTTTCAGATAAACAAATATAGTGCTCCTTTCCCGCACACGTTGTACGACGCCGTGGCTTTTTCCAATGTGCATTAAGTTGTACAAAAATATATCTAATTGTTTCTCAATCTCGCTCCAAGGAATTGGAAAGGTAATGAGCCTTGGGAAAGAGATTGTATTATTTCAATAGATATGGAGACTCTTGACCAAAAGAAAACCCTGTCTTCTATCTGCATGCACTTAACAAAAACTAACTATTACTAGAGGAAAATGAACAAGGTTTTCCCCAATCCATCAATTTCCACGGACATTTTCGTTATTTCTTCATATTACCATGGACGTCCATGATAATACGTATTGAACTGTACACAAGCCTCTATGAAGCCTCTATTCACCTCTATCCTACCAAACCTGAGAAGTTTGAATTATAATATTGGCCGATGATAGCAGTCTACTCAAATTTTTCACTAGATAAATCAGCAATTCAAATTGATCCAAATTCTGATTATGATGAAGTCTGTCTATTGGAGGTTCATTTACGGGGTAGAGACAAACTCTTGTTTGGTTGCTGCTACAGAAGTCCGACAACTACTTCGTCACTAAACAACAAGCAGTTAAAGCATATACTAAAAGAAAAAGAACCACTGCCATTAACACATTGCAGGTGACTACAACTGCAGACATATAAACTGGTTCTCTTGGAGTACGGCATGCACCAATGAGAGTCCCGAGGCTATCTTCATTGAAGTTATCCATGACTGCTACTACCACCTACTTGCCGAGGAACTAACACGCAAACAAACTTTAAAGAAACTCGGATAATAATTTGGCAAATCTACTGTCATGCGTTATTGTTGGCAATCTCGTCTGGGTATTTTTCTTTCAAATAAATTATTATCGGAAAACTATTTTCTTATTTTATGCAATATTTTTGTTGAATGCAATCAATTTCTTTTATCTTATATACTTTTAAAGTATTATATTATATTATTCTTGTTACATTTGAATACTAAAAAACATTTTCAATAATTGCATCATGTAAAAATAAAGAAGCAAGCACAACAGCTGTAAAGTAACTGTTGTAATTATTCCATAAACTATTCGATCCCGCTGATTTCTTATTATTTGACGTGGAAGCCCTGTCGGCACATGACGTCGTAACAATGTCTTAACAACGATAAAACGACGGGTAATGTTTAGAACCATATTCTGTATATTTCCAGGCTGTGTTTGATCAAAATCTCATCCAAACTCACATTGTTCTGCCGCCTCTATCAGATAAACTCAATTGCAACATTTGTGGATTTCCCACTTATCCCGGATTTCCTTTCTATTTACTCCTATCTTTCTATAATTACGAAAAGAACCTTTTCTAATAATACTGATATAATAATAATTTCTTTCATCAATAAAATTTTGATGAGTCAGACCTTTTAACTTCTTGTATAGTATATTTGAATAAATGAGCATATAAAGTCAATAAGGACAATCAAGAAGACCCTCGATTGAAAACTAGAGAAATAATATATTAAGCAAAGCTCTTCTAAACATATTAAGTCAATATACCAATAATATGCCCTCCTGATATTCATAGTTATACTGTAGAATTCTCCCATGACAGTCATAGTTAAGGAGGTTACATCACCAATATATATAGGAAAGTTATTTTTAACATGCGTGTAAAATTTACCCCCGGAAAAAATGGAAAGAAGAAAAGAATGACTACTAAAATATTGTAAATACGGGTGACAGACAAGAAAGAAGCGAACATAGTTCCGATTACAAAGTCATTAACTTAAAACGACACTTCTTCACGTTATTGGAGGCAGATAAGCAAAGGATAAAGCTCTTAGAGAGGGTGCTATATTGGTGGCAACTCTAGCGATCTCTAGTATTTCCCATCCTTCTACAACATTACAAATCACTAGAAATAAACTCACCAGCACTCCTATTTGGATATTATTGACAGTAATTATTTCGTTGTTTTTCATGTATTTATGGAGTGCAAATAATGAAATAAAAACATCTAGATTTTTTATCTGATTTCGTTGAAATAAAAAAATTCGACACAATTGGGAATATTTCCAAAAGTTATCACATATCATGTGACTACATTATTTAACTCTGCCATGTAACTAAGGTATACAGATACCATGAGTTATGACTTAGTGAGTATTGAACCCACATTACTATCCAACTGCTGTATAGCAGAATATGACGCAGCGTCGGTTCAGCAACCAGCAATGATGTAGTGTTGTAGTAGTTCAAATCTCACTGACAAAAAATATTAATTGGTTTCAATAGATCGAACACAGATTGGTCAAATGATATGCTATTTAATGCAGTTGTTTTTTTTTACAATATTTTACCAATGCTCGTATATTCTGATTTAGAAAACGTTCTTATAACGATAATTTATCAATGAATTCTGATTAAAATTGACTTATTCAGAAATACATGAAAACAAGTCGTTTGTAGGTCAAAGTAGACCTTGTTGCAATGTTATAACATTTATTTTGTGCAGTGCATTCGTACCGTCATTTGGATATTGTTTGACGTGGGCCTTGAGTAAAATTAAAGAATATTGGTTCAATCAAAAGAATATATGGATATGGTACATTATTTGTAAAATCTCTCAAACAAAATCCTTTATTACTTTCACTACCTGCGCAATTAAAAAACAAAAATGTTTAACAGAAAAAACTGTGACACTTTTGACAATTTCGAAAACAACTGAATAGTGGCAAAATTAAAAGAACAAGTGAGACCTTACCATAACTTCGTTTTCATGGATACTTGCCATATTCCATTAACGTTAATTGTATATCCTTTGTCGCAAATGAACTGTAACAAAAATATTAGCTTTTACATCGTTAATTAAAGATCGGAATCTGTGATGTTTATCTTAAGCAGAATGTTAAACAAAGGTATTATATATAAATAATAAACAAGCTGAAAAATATACATAACTCTGCATTCGCCCGTATTTGCAATATTGTTTCAGGGGGTAAAATTATCAAACATATTAAAATAAATGTTCATATATTTCGGTAATGCAACACCCTCAGACGCAAAGATGAAAGAACAAGCTCTGCAATAACATTTTACATATCAGGGGGTTATGTCAGGAAAGAAAGAGAAAAGCAGAATGTTTAATAAAGATCATATATATAAAGAAAAACTAGTTGAAAATATTCGTATCACAGAAATATTTGATGCAAAACACAAGACAAAAATTATGGAATTATTTGCGGTATCACTTGCTCTACTTGCTGTTCTGCCTTCTAAAGTTTATTCAAAATGTGGAGAAATGAGAATAACTGAAAACATTGGGGACGAAGTTGTCGTTCAATTGTATCCTCTAACAGTATCAAAGTATAATCAAAGCTACAATATGCCAATGATCATCAAAGAAATAGCTTATAGAAAAGACATGTTAACGGATTTGCGTAGTAAAGGTGTTTGGTATACATACGATTTTTGCAATGATCTAGGAACACTAATAGATATATTGTTACACTATACCCTTGATAAAAAAGGAACTGACACTATACCAGACTTAGTCATACATGCAAATGCTGAATTTATTAAAATAACACAAAATATACTAGATTATTTTGGACGCTATTATGATAAGGCATTCATCATTGATGATGGAATTATGTTGACGCGGTTGTATATAGACATGTTTAGAGAAGGTGATGTTGTTCCAGCAAATCTCGTATATGATCATGGAGAGAAAGACCCCTCCGTTCGTTTAAACGTACTAATAACGAAATGCTATATAGTTCAAGATTGGTGCGAATGTCCAAAATTCCAACTTTGGAATAGTTATGATACTCCCAACAAAAATCTTTACTTTAGTGATTACACTGATGTAGAGAGATTTATAAAATATTACAAAGAAGAATTTGAAAAAAATAAACATATTAGCCCAGATAGCAAAGTCCAAATTTTTGGGGCAATAGCAAAAGATGAGAGAATAGAAGATATAGTACCTTTTCTTCAATCTGTGTTTAATCGTATCGGAATCAACGCTATTCAAGGTAAGTTTTATGGTATGGCATACGCACGTTATACGTTTGCAACTATAAATTGTAGCGATTCAATATTTATGCACGAGAGAGACAAGACAGGTACATGTAATCAAATATTTCTTGTAAGATTCAGATCATCTGGCTATAATACTTTTCGCAATTTTATTTCAGAAATGAAAATAAATAATAGAACTTTCAAGTACTTCAAAAATTATAAATGTAAGCCCACGTGTGCAGCTGGTCATTATCTTAACATGCGCGATGAAGGAACAAAGTGGAAATGTGCATCTTGTCGAGGTAACAGCGTAAAATCCACCATTGGTAATAACAAACAGTGCGAACCATGTTCACGTGGATGGGTAGCAAATATCAATAAGACGTATTGCTATGACACCTATCGTAATTTGACGTTAAAATTTACAGATAATTCAAGTATAATAATGATGTCATTTTCTGGCATGATGATGAGTGGAATATCATCTACGGTATTTTTCTTTCTAAAATATAGCGAAACTCCAGTTGTGAAATCATCTAACTTGTTACTAACGTTCATACAGCTTACTAGTCAGTTATTACTTGTGATTGTTATGCCTTTTCTCTTTATTGGAGATCCAAATACCTTGATTTGCACCATGCGACCGATATGCGTTGGAGTGTTATTGACAATATCAGTTACTGTGACAATGAATAAAACTAGTACTCTTCTTCGTATCTTCCAATGCCGAAGAAAAATAACAAGGAAAGAAAAAAACGCAGCAAAAGCGATACAGTTTTTCCTTCTATTCATTTCTGTCATAGTTGATGGTTGCATTTTGTTAATTTCGTTCCAATATCAAACACCACATGAAGTATACTTTGTCTCTGACAAAGACAAGTATCGAGAAAGATATTGCAATACAGACAATCACATCATTATTCAATTGGCATTCATATCCATCCTACTGGTATTTAATTCAATACAAGCTATCAGAGCTAGACATCTCCCAGCAAACTTTAAAGAAAGTCGGATAATAATTTTGGCAAATTTATTATCATGCGTTATTGTTGGGAATATCATTTGGGCATCGTTCTTTCAAAAGAATTATTACTGGAAATCAATTTTCTTATTTTATGCGATATTTTCGTTGAATGCAATCAACTTCTTTATTTTATATACTTATAAAGTATATATCATATTATTCTTGCCGCACTTGAACACTAAAAAACATTTCAATGATTGCATTATGAATAAAATAAGAAAGCAAGCGGAACAGCTATAAATTAACTGTTGCAACAAATACAAGAAACAATTAGAGTGTTTGAACCTTAACTGAATTTGATATATTTGTTTCTGTTAGTTCGTAAAGAAAATTTATTTATGTTTTCTTTGATACAATATTTCAATCTGGATTTTATTGTCATTGTTGTTATATTACTATTATGTTATTAGTATCCTTAATTAATTGATTTATTCACAGTAAGCAATGGTTTTCTGTATTTCTTACATTTCTCAAGTTTTTGTCATCTCTCCCACTTTAGTTAAGCCTGATTGTCGTTGGTTTTTATTCCTTTAGGCGTTTCTGAATTTAATAGGAACAAAATTGCCTTGTGACTCATGATTATTTTGAGAAGGATTCCCTTAAACAATTCCAATCAGGACCAGTAGAATTTGCACATTCTCTGAAATATGAAGATAGATAAGCTGGCAATCCATAATGGCAATATATGGCAATACCAAATCCATATCCGGGAATAACTGCCTAAATACATAAAAAAAGGACTGTTGATAAATCGCAAAAACGGGTGATCGTTACAAGCGTGTTTACTATGGTAACTTTGTTCCTAGATTACCGTGACCTTTTCGAAAGATCAAAAATGCTAAAACGTGCCATAAGTAACAGGATTTAAATATTTTATGGCAGACATTATACCTCATAAAATTCTAGATATTGCCATACAAAGTTTTACTTTAAGGTTAACATTTAAGGGGGCAATATTATCAAATAGTCACTTATCAAATATTGAAACCTTTTGCTATCATTACCCCCTAAAACAATAAATAAATGACCGTTAAAACTTTGAAAATACGGGTGACCCTAAGACAATATTAAAAAACAAAAAAGTCTGTTTGCCTGTGGTCGAAATAAGGACATATAATCACTGTGGAGGAATTATTTTTTAGTATAGCTTTAAGCTACAAAACCTGAAGCGTTGCTCAAATATCCCGTATCCACAGTGATGATTTACTCTTATTTTGACCATAGAACGAATAGTTTGGAAAATATTTTTTGTTGATGTTAGCATTTTTTCCGATGACCTAATCACAAATATTTTGAACTGGCAAATTTTGCTTAAAATGTGTATGTTGTTAGAATTACGATTAAAAGAGTTCTATATAACTTTTTTTATTTCTGATTTCAGTTATAGACAGCTATTTCGTTGTTCTTAGCATAAATTTCGGACAACAACAGTATTGCAAAATACTAAAAGTATCGCCCAAAGTTCCAATTGACCTTAGGTCAACTATTTCCAAAATCCTTTCTAAATCAGCAATTACTCATTTTGCAATAACTTCTGTTTAGTTAATACTTATTTATTATTAAGTTAAAGACCAACAAAATACCTGTATAAAACTGAGTATAGCATGGAAAATATTATCTAGAACTCTTTTAATTGTATCTTTAAGAATCTATTGATTTTTTTGGAAAATATGTTATTTCAAAACATTTGTGATGAAGTCATTAGAAAAATGCTCATGTCAGCAACAAATAATCGCTGCCATTTTTTTTCTTTCATGATACACTATTAGCCTGCAAAGCTTCATCCTTATACTATTAGTAGTTCAAAAGTTATAGAGGGAGAGAGGAAGAAGGGGGGAGGGATCTGCCTACCTCCCTCCTTCCCCCGGCAATGAAATGTTCAAAAAGGCCCAGCCTTTAAAGAAGGTAATTCGGTGCCTGTTAGCTATTTTAAAGTTCAAGGGATATAAAATAGCAGACTCATCTATATCTGATGTGCCTATTAGAAGCATCTATGTGTCATTAGCAGATATAGTTGTTTGGAACGAATTAGTGACCTCGTGTAACGGACATTTAAATATGATTTTTAGTTTGAGTCAATATATACGTAATATACTGGCGACAGAAATAATATCAAAGTCCACACATTCTTGATAGGTTAGAGTAACTGTCGTCGCCTTTTTAGCTCTGCAAAGAATAATGCTGTTACTATGCAAGAAACTAAAATTGTATCCGCAATACTTTTGTCATTCCTTCTGAACGAACTGCTAAAATTTTGGGAGTTTTTCTATCATCAATATAGGACCATTTTGATTTATTTTTTTGGGTAACTAGGCATAATTTTCCTTTAGCAACTAAATTTTTGATAAGTGCTAAAAAAAAATCAAAATATTTTTTCCTTATTCTCATTATTATTTATCCTTGAAAAACGTTTTTAACCCTATTTATACTAGGCCTTTTTGGGGCTCCTCAAAAGACGTCTCATGACTTGATGGAATTGTGCGGTAGTGTTGAAACATAGTAAACATTTTAGTTGAAACATAATAAACATTTTAGTATAATTATCTTTTTGATGACGTTGTTATTTATGAATATATTGAATACATTTGAATAATATATTTGAATAAACAAAGATCTTCTATGGTCAAGATGCATTTTCAATAAGACGTTTCTCTTTTGCAAAATAGATAACTTATGGACTCCTTACGGGGACGTTTAATAAGATTCTAACACTTTGATGTACAGATAATTTTTATTAGATCAAAGTGTTATTATTTGTTGTTAATCACCGACAGACAAATATCGCCAAGGAAATAGAGCATGGATGAACTCCATGCCTTAACCGTATTCTGGATGGGATTTTTTATGTACGCTTAAAGGATGGGAGGGGGAGAAGGGACCAAGGACCCGTCTGATTTTTTTTTTTTTAACTTTTTTCTCTTGAGGAAGGGGTAGTTCCCCACTCTCCCCTCATCCCAAATAGGGTTAAAGCAACAACAATCTTATGGTGATCTACAGCTTTGCTATAACAATGTTTCGTTTTTACCAGTGTATATCGAATTCGTTTCCTTATACAATTAAATCACGAAAGAACGAAGCATCTTGAATTAATTGAAGAAAGAATGATTACGTTCTTTGTAGAGTGTACTATATTGGCATGAACTGTCGATCTCTAGAAACTGTTTACAGCTTGTATTAGCAATTTATTAATATTCATTATTTTGTTAATTTTCATTTATTCCGCGGTGTAAAAAAATTATTACTTAGTTAATCTACAACATAAACACTTGCAACACCATTCGGCCAAATTTGGAATATTCCAGAAATGTTCTTTTGATGGTTACAGTGCTCAACTCTATTAGGCCTAGGGTTTTTAGGGTTCTGAGGGCCTGGGGGCATAAGGGCCTGAACTGTTGCATATATTCCTTTCAGATTTACAACAAAGGTTCTTCAAAATATAATCTACAATTTAGCATAAAAAATAATTAGCAGGTGACCTATTGTTTTGTACGTATGACGTCATAGCTTATCTTGGGTATGAAAATTTATTTTTGTATGAGTATAATGTTTTGATCACAAAAACTTGTCACAAATAACTCTGTATGTGAAATAAACATCAGAAACAGATTCAGCGTAACATTTTAAATCCAACAGTGTATCATATGTAATATTAAAGAAAATAAAAAATATTCGGTGGGGGAGGGTCCAAAAGTCCAGCATATATAGGATTAAAATAAAATGTTTTCGTTTATTGAAAAGAATTAACTTTCTTATTCTACGTAAATGCAGTAAGTTTTCTACTTGAAATTCGTATATAAATAGCTATTAGATATGTGTAGCTACATCATCACCTATTTTTGGTCAAAATGTTAATATCTATGTCAAATGGATAAATGACACACACTGAACATACCCAGAAGATTTCAGAGTCTAAAAATGTCACGAAGTGGCAACACAAGCAATTCTTTCTTCGGAAAACAGAAATCTTTTGTTCAAACAAGATGGCTGTCACACAGTGAGCATAGAAAGTACATAATTTCCTACAAATTTAATCAATTATATCTCCACTAAATATTCATTCTTATGGAGTCAAATCTTCCGAATATGTTACTAGCAATATGAACTTTCATCTAGACTATAGAACGAAAAATCTGAGGGTGATTTTGTACCTTTAACCTTAATCAAGGTCTTTATTTAGGATGGCTCAAATCATTTTGTTTACGTCAGCTTTCCCAATTGTTCGCTTTGTCTACCATGGCCCAGTGACTACGATACTTAACCATATTCAGGATCACAAACATAAAACGTTTCATCGGCAGTATAATTACAAATATGTCTCTGTCAAATATCGCCAATTGTTAATGTAGTCAAGCCATGTTCAAGATCGCAATCGTTATCGAAAAACTTTCAAATCATCTTTGAAGCATTCAAGAGAAGCTTTGTGCGTGGCCTGCCGCAAATTCTATCGATAAATTTGTGGTTCCACTTGAGTAACGTCTAACGAATAGACGTTAAAAAAACGTCGTTTTAACACACCCCGATAACTCATGTATACATGCATATTTTTCTCAATCGCAACAAACGTTTCACGCTTTTCTATTTCGATATGTACCATATGTATAAAGTACCTATTCTGTTTACATGGCTTAATCTTAAGAAATGGACTAATAATGGCAAATATAACTTCAAAATTATGTACCATTTACTGGAAAACGGATAGTAGGCATATCTAGCGAACGTTGGATTGCTAACATTAAGAATACTTTAAATACCCTTGATGTTCATTATGATGGTACTGGAACATTTGCAGCAAATATAGTGCCTTCGAACGAATTAGTGGTCTCGTGTAATTGACATTTATTTAAATATGATTTTTAGTTTGAATATACTGGCAACAAAAATAATATCAGATCAAGTTAACAAACAAGTTTATGCCGCTAAATATCTATTGTAAGTGTATATGTATTCTTACCCGATTATCAACGCGGTCGGTTTATAAACGGGTCGACACGTTTATAAACAGGTCGACAGGATTGTCAGATTTGGAATAATACTTTTGACTACAAAGAAGCTATGTCATGATTCAAAATTTCAATATTGACAAAGCTTAGACTAGACCCGATGACATCATTTTTACCTGTTATTTTTAACTATTAATTCATTTCCGTACAGACTTGAAATTTGTAGTTAATTCTTTGTAGTATAGTTGACGTTGTATAAACAAATTGTGGTGTCATGATCTGGTTTATACTAGTAAATTCTTGTGCTCATGTTCTGCCATTAAACTTCTAATCTTGTAGGAAACATGTTTAAAATTAAATCTTATTTCCTCACTATTTGCTGCATACGATTCTGGCACTTGTGAGTGTGTTGGACATGATGTAAAACTAACGTATACAATAATTAAGATGTCTTCTGATAACATTAAAAACGTTTTTGAATAGTATATATTGGAGAAATACCTTACGAGCTACGAAATTATGCGCCTCACAAGTGGAGTCATCACTCCAGCGTTTGGAGCAGAAATTATAGAATATCTTAAAGGTAATGAATTGGACTGTCTAAAAGTTAAAACTAAGAGGTTTAGACTACTTGATTTGGATTAACTTTTTCTATCTATTTATTATTATGTGTGTTTTTAATACGTTAGTTTATATTACTTTAGGGATCGTGAAATCCTTATCAAGTTTCTATCGGCAATTTTGTTTCTAAAGCTGTTGGACTAACCAACACTGTTTTGTTTTAGGACCATCTCCAAAATTCGTTACCAGGAGAAGAGTGTTGAATCAATGAGCTTGCAATGAATTGGTTTCTTCATCATAGATCAAATTTTCTCAAAATTATTGAATTTTACTTTTTTAAAGCTGCTAAGATAATTGTTTTGGGTAACGAAATTTGGAGATGGCTCCTTAATATTTTATCAAATTTTTAAAGATTTGTGAAGTTGATGAAAAATATCGATATGCATTTTCTCTGTGCGGGCGATGACATCATAAGGTGTGGTTAGGGTGTAGTATTTTATCAAATTTGAAAATGTAAACCGAAAGAAAGAGATTTACTTCGGAGATGTATCGGATAGAGTTAAAACGGAATGGCTTAATATCTTAGGTCGTTTTGCAAATTCGACATATTCTGTCGATTCTTGCGGTCTAATACCCAGGCTCTTAGAACAAATTCGAGTTTTCGATCGACTTATCTTGCTAATAAAGATTTATAGTCTTTGGTCAAAGTTAGAATTCTGTTCAATTCGACGAATCTCCCTTTTTGCTACATTTTAATGGCCACGAGTGTAGAAGACATTTTCTATGTCTGCTTTTGAATATTGGAAACTAATGCCCGCCTAAGTTATTTTTAATTAAAATATTTAAACATGCAAGCCATGATCACCATATATGAAAATACGCATTCCAAATCCAGGAATAACTCCCTAAATAGATGACAAACAACAAAGTATGACTGTTAATTCTTTGTAAGTACAAGTGATACTCACTACAAATTTGTTTGTGAGAGTAACTTTATTCCTAGTGTTTCGTGGTGTTTTGAAAGGGATCAAATAAAGGAAATAAATCTGTAATACTAGTGGTCGTTTCAAACGTGTTTATGATCTGAACTTTTACTCTCACAGTAAAACAGACTACCGAATACGTCCATATTCCTGTATTTAAAATGTGTATCGCCATACATGGCAGCACACATTCCAAATAAGGAAATATAAGAGACCGTATCTGATAATGTTCTACAATGTTCATATTTCTCTGTGACGTGTAAAAGAGTACCAAATAAGTTCTATTATTCCGTACTTGGAATGTATATCGCCATATAAGGCAATACACATTCAAAATGCGAGAATATAAGGGACCGTATTCCGTCATCTTTTACGTTGTATCTATTTCAATGTTACGTTATTTGGAGGCGCAGGAAAATTAAAGATTTGTAATAAATAGTTGGAATTAAGCTCTTAATAATAATTACTCATGCAAATGCTTAAAATACTTGGATAGTACTGAAGAAAAATCTAGTATTGCGCAAAATTTGTAATCTACACGCAAGAAACAGTAGATCCCACTCCTTGTTTACCACAAGTCACACAGTAAGCAACATAGATGACATTGTTTGTAGAACACGTACTGCTACGCTTGATCTTATATTTTCGACCAGTTGCATAACAGGTTATGGTAGATGTCTCATCAACAAAATTCGTACATGAATCGCATTTAGGTTTAACACATTTGCTGTAACCTCCATCTGCATGTTGATCCGGTTTCGCAGAATATGGGTCTGCACGTGATAACAATTCTTTAAGGTTGTTCTCCCGTTTGTTTGCGACTAAGATAGAACCTTTTGGGAAGAGACTCACCAGTTGAGGATTGTTTTCAAACAGGTGTAAATTGTCGTCAACCAATTTCTTCACATTTGGGCCACGTGGATTAAACGTAGTCGAAAATACAATTTTTTTGTTGATGTTACTGTTTTTACTTGTATTGCGGACCGACTCACGTGGTAAGTTTGCGACCGAATTGAAGGTTTTCTTCACTAACTTTGGGTCATGACCCCTAGCAGTGAGATATTCTGTGTATTCAGCAGATTTTTGGTGGTAATCTTCATCAGTACTACAGATTTTACGAAGTCGTAGAGCGACGCCTTTTGATATACCACTTTTAGATGCTTGATTATGGCACGATTTCGAGTGTAAATATAAATGTGAATCAGTAGGCTTGCTATAAACCGTAGTTTGCAGTTTGTTCTCGTTGATTGAAATATTTAGATCAAGAAAACACAGGTTAGCTCCTCCAATTTCCATGGTAAATTCTAAGTGGTCATTTAAAGAATTTAAATAAGCGTGCAGTTCAGTCAATTTTTCTCTAGTGCCCGTCCATAAGTTTAAGCAATCATCTCGATATCTCCCAAAGTATAATATTTCGGGGAATCGAGAAGGAATACTTTCTAGTAGAGACATGTCAATCGTCGATACAGCGATGTCAGCATAGGAACAGGAGTTTGGTGCTCCTGTTGCCGTACCATTGGTTTGTAGTAAATGTCTATTTGCAAATACTGAATTATTATTGAATAAACATAATTTCAAACCTTCGATTACACAATCTGTTGACGGAAATAAAATTTCACGGTTATGTAACCCTTTTCGTACAGATTCTATACCAAAATCATTATCAATACTCGGATACATGTTGACAATATCAAAAGACACAAGTATGGTTTCATTCGGTATTCCTTTCTCGTTAATTTCGTCAATTATGTTGAGTAAATGGTCGGTATTTTTTATAAGTGTTGGTATTTTGTTTGCAATAGGAGCACACACTACTTCGATGAACCTTGCAAGATTTTCGATTGCTGTGTTGCAACCTGATGTCAACAGACAAACTGGGATGTTTTCTTTGTGAGTTTTGTATAAAGTGGAATTTTTACCAGGTCTTGCATCCGTATTAATTATAAAATCTTTCCATTCTTCGCTTATTTCATTCCGTTTAAACCACTTTTCGGCCCAATCTTTCACCTTGGCAACATGCGAATCGGTTGGATCGTTATCCAAGACAGTAAACGAGCTTCTCTCTATTTGAGTATTAGCCTTTGCAATGTCAGTTGTTTTGTCTACAATGACAAAGCGATTGCCCTTATCCTGAAGTCTCATCACGAGGTTGGAACTTTCGTTTTGTAAGTTTTCCTTTCTCCATTGTGTCAGGCTCTTACGTTCTCCTATGCTAAGGTTATCTTTTACAACTCGACGTGTTGTATCAGCAAAGATTTTTCGCTCAAGTATCGAAAGGAACGTTTCAATTTCCGGTGAAGAAGATTTACCTGCTTTCCAGTTGCTTTTCGTTCTTGGAGGCGGAGGAAAGGTTTGTGTGGTGTTGGTGTCTTTCCGAATGTTTTTCGTACTCATACTTTACTGCTAAATGAATCGAAATCTTTCTGCATTTGCAGCCAGTCAAAATTCAACGGCGTTGGAACAAATGTAGGACCTTTGGCACAAAGATCCTTTAATTCAACAGGAATTTCAGAGTCCCTGTTGTTGATGATAACAATAGGATGATGTGGATTGTCTTTTAGAGGTCGCAGAGCTGTTGATTCTACGCTATTAGGTTGCTTAAATATATATATTTATATATATATTGTGAACCATATGACTTTTGCTTTCATTATATAAAGAGAATTTATTCTTGTTTAGAATGTCCCAATGGTCATGTTTACATAATAACAGAGGCAAGTATTTTCCTTATATATTAGTAAAGTACAGATATATACTTACGTTTTTGTCATTGTTTCAAGCTTATTTGTCATTTTGAATTATATTTCAATTTCCTACCTAAATGAATTTATTTACAAACATATTCTTCATCGAAAAACATCAACCACTTTCTTGATGTAGCCTGATTTTCATTTTGACGCTACATTCATATATGGATACAGATGCAACGGTATCCTTCTGTTCTCTTATTATAAATTTTTAGCAGTTCAATTATGAGGTGTGGGTGGAGGACTTGTATAAAAACTGTGAGTTAGCTCAGGTTCATGAGAAAATAAGTGATAAAAACATTTTTTCTAGTGCTATACAGGAATTTGAGAGAGGAAAACAAATAACACATAATACAAAAAAAGAAGAAGAACTGAAGTTGAAACATAGGTTGTTAAACAGTTTCAAGATGCATAAACATTGTACACAGTATACTATTTTCTGGCATGTAGTATAATTCCTAATCTAATTGATTTACTTGTCTCAAATATAACAATTAAAGTTGCAGGCTAGGTAAAGATGGTGACTACTGCCACGATTGGAATCTATACCCCATATTCTAACATGTATTTCACTGTTAAATACTTCTTAATTGTACTGTTAGTGTGGTCAAGCTATGCAGAGCAGAAAATGTCCTGAATGTAAAAGGATTATTGGAGGTGGAAACCATACCCTTGCTGTTGGTAATAAAGCATTTACAGCAAGGTAATTTATTATCAATATTTCTACGGAAAGGTTTTTATAGCACACTGAACATCGATGTCCAAAAGATGATATTTTATGTTACAACATCATAATATTTATCACATGGATTAACCACCACGTGACTGCAGGGTTAGAAATCAATAAATCAATTGCAAAAATATTTTGATTCCTGTTATCGTATGATTAGAATTCTCACTTTCTTTGTTGTCATAAAAGTTAGCCCATAAAATAAATTATGAATAATAATGCACTACTTTTATTGTTATTAGGGACACAACAAAAGCTGGTCATATTCTGGGTTTACCTGGTAATCGAACAGAGAATGCAACTGCAGAACGTACCCTTAGCCCTGTCTCTGTTACGATACAAAGGTTATTATTGCATTTGTCAATGATGCTTGGTGAATTATGTGGCAAGGTAAGCAATTTTTTGGTATGTATATTAGATTCTTTTGAATATTGCTGATAATTAGATTTCTGCTTGCGAAGAAGAAAGCTCTTCATACTACCTGTATTTTTATTTTTTTTCATTAACCAATCAAATTTCTATTTAGTAATTAATAATTAATCAATTTATTTTAGGACATTTGCAAATTAGTTGAATCAAAACCTTCAATTAAAGATAACGAATTGCATAAATTCTTGTTACAACATATTAATGTAGATCTAAAGATATTATCAAAGCTTCTTGCAAAGAGTAGTGAAGAGATAAACACGACTGTTCATTTATTCTTGAAACGTATCTTGACAACAAAAAGTATGAATTTATAATCAATGTGGAGGAATGGTTTTTGAGCATTGCTTCAAGCTTTAAAGACTAATGCTATGTTCATACATCTCGCCTCCACAGTGCTCTTATTACGAACACATTTCAATTTTCCAGTTTTCTGCAATTATTCCCAATATTCAAAGTTTTATGGTTAATTTTACCTAAGACAATGAAAAATATTTAGAGCTTTTTAAGTTTAAATTGAAACTTTGAAAGATGGTTCTTGTTTAGGATGTTGATCTTGAAATTTAGGAATAACTTTAATAGCCATAATTCCTGCATATAATAACTATTGAAAGATGGTTTTTGTTCTGCAACCATTATTCTCAGGCAAGTTAAGGCCAGTCCTTTTTTTCATTTTTAGAGCGCAACACTTGTGCAACTTCAAAAATGACAATTTCAGTGTTAATATTTCGAATTTATGTTACTTACGAGGGCAAAAAGTGTCAATTTTAAGAAAATGGATTTTTTCTGGTTGTATTAGGGATAGTTCCCAGGCTTTCTGTATGACATTTTAAATGTCATAAATATCCATGTTTCCTTTTTTATCAAATACTAATATTACATATCAATTAAAAGCTAAAAGAATAAACTTTCCAAATATGGAATTGTTTTTTTTCAATTTTTTTGCAGGTGGAAAGAAAAATGAAACAATGTAAAAATCGACTCTTTATTTAAATATCCTCTCTCAAAACTATTCTCTTTTTTCGAAAAAAAACAATGCCATCGTGTTCAGCATATATTAATCTGAAAAACCGTATCAGGGTTTACTATTTACATTAAGTCAACCCCTGTTATTTTCATTTTAGTTTTACAAAAATTATTTTCTTTTTTTCATATCTTCAGGGGGTTGTAACTTTTGAAACAATGAATTTAAAAAAAGCTGTTGTACCAAATATAAGTCGTTAATGTTTGGCACTTGTTTATGTTGTTACCTTGACAACAAAACGAATATTTCTGAGAGAGAAACTAGTGTTGAAAATTACGTAAAATAGTATTCCTAGATACAAGTGTTTTAATATTTCAACTTGTTCGATATAAATGATTAATTAATACAAAAGGTTTGATCTTTCAGAATAATTTGCATTGGTGTTTGTATTGTTATTTTTTTCTTCTCTTTAAAAATTTGTGGAACATAAGTAATAATATTAGCGAAAAGATCACGAACTATCTGCAGATCTAATGAGCCAAAAAGGATCATTCTTAATTTTCTTTTGTTTAAGTTGGAATATGAAAAAACTAAAATATCGGTCAAATGGATTTTTTAAAGCATATTTAAAAAATATAAAAAACGTTTTTTTGAAACTTTTCCGAAAAAAAGATGGGAACTATCTTTAACGATAATGTCTTATTTTGATGACATCACAGTGTCCTCTGAAACCAAAAAAAAATGAATTTAGGGGTGTTGCAATTGTTCAAAATCGAAGAAAACTTCCAACAAATTACAAAATCGTCATGTCCAACATTTAAAATAATTTTCAAAAAAATTAATTAATGACATCATCATTTATTTGAAAGTAATGGTTTCCTTTATAAAATGCTGACATTTACATTTCCCCTCCAAATGTGATCACATTTAAACAATTGCAACGCCTCTAAATATATTTTTTGATTAAAATAAGACTTTTTTGTTAATAAAACCTAAAAAAAATAATTGTCTTAAAAATGACACCTTTCACCCTTCTAAGTAACTTGAAACCAAATTATTAACACTAACATTGTCATTTTTGAAGTAGCGCAAGTGATGCAGGTTAAAAATGAAAAAAAGGAATTAGTGCAACAAGGGTTATTTTGATGAAATTCACAACTCCATTGATTTTCGGGATGTTTCAGACTTTTAAGATAATTTTATACCTAAATATTTAAAAATAAGATCTGACTACATTTAACACTAGAAACCCCAAGGATGGAGGCAAAATCTTTCTGAAGTTTTCCCTAATTTTCAGGTTCTACAGGGTTTCCAAGATAAAATCTGAGATATCCAAACATAATTATCAATTTTTTCACACGAAAACAATATTTTGCTAGAATGAAAAAAATCAGTTCTGTTTTACAATATATCAGATTTTATATTGGCCAGGCAATAACATGTAAATTCTGCTGACAACCTGTAAAAATGTGCAAATTTTTAATAATTTTGAAATTTTAGAACTGCTTAGTAAGTTGTACTTTCGTTTTTAAAGTGTTATTATATTAGAATGTCATCGAATACTTCAGCTCGGCCTTTATGTCATGTATTGTAATATTTACTACTTATTGAAGTATAAAACAATAGATAATGTAGTAATAAACAATAGTAATAACATTTCTTATTCTTTACTTTTAACTACTTCCTGCTTCTAGCTTATGGAAAACAATGCAATCACATTCTCAAAACTAAAGCTGCAAGAGATGAGTATGAAAAAAAGTTCCATGAAGTTTATATTGAACCATTTATTAAAGTGAGAATTATTTTCTTTAAGAATATTATGTGAAACATTCTGACTGTTGGGTCATTTTTTTTGGTTCTAGAAGGGAACTTCTAAAAGTTCAAATGTAAGAAAAACATTTCAGTTCAACTAACTGTTGTTTTCAGATAATAAATGCGAAAGATTTAGCTGATGATCTTCATATTAATTTTCTTTATAAATTGCCAACCGATGGAAAGAATGTTGATTTAACACTCAATCTACATTGTAACTCTTATATTTAGGAACTTGGAACCGAATTAGAGAAATCTAATAAGCTTATCACAAGTGATTCAAGACTTATCACAAATCCGTTGATGAGAAGGCTTTATGGCTGTGATGCTATTTTACTACCACAACTACAAAATATTAATTCAATGGAATGTGCTCCATTTTGGGAATACCGACAAGCTATGACATTGGACAGCTTTAAATTAGTCGTTCAGGAACAACATAATGTTCATGAAGGAAGATGTTTGAAACTTTTAACATATTTCTTGCAACATGTAAGGCTTGATTTTCACTAGATAAAAAATTCACTTTAAAAGCCAAAAGAAGATGACATTCTATTGTGACATCAATTTACCAATAGCATGTCTTTTTTTGGCCTTCACATGAAATTTATCATCTAGTGGGAATCCATCTTAAATCCATTCCTACTGGGAGGTGGGGGGTTGTTTCAACCCCCAACCCTCCTCCCCTATACTTTATTACATAACTTTTGAATGAATGACTAGACATTTTAGGACTTTTCCTATAATTTATCTAGGATCATAAAAAACTTTTTATTAACCAGGGATAAATTTCCTTTAGTAACTAAATTTCTAAAATGTTAATTATGTGTTGACCTAAAATTCTGGAAAGTTTCAACATGGTCATATCAACAGTATTGAGGAGCCTCCCAAAAGGTCCAGTATGTATTAATAGGGTTAAGGGTTTTATTTTGTAATCAGTATATCTTTAGCTTTTAGCTATCTGATTTTTAGCGTGCTAAACAAAGTTTGGATGTGGTGGCCAGATTTTCTTAATAGATCATGTTTCCGAAGTGCTACCAAGTGCTATTTTAGAAAGACTCGCCAACATTTTTTCTATTTTATCCACTGGGTTCCAAGTTTCAAAAAGGGTTCAAACCATGTTTTGATTCAATAGACCGAAAAGACATGGCATCATCTTTGAAAAAATTTGGTATTAGCATTTTAGGCAATATTATGAGACCACTGGCAAAATAGTTTTAATTTTGTCAACTCAGAGATCTTTTCAACAGTGGAGACTTGAAAATGTTTCAAAAAATTGGAATTCTATGAGATTTTGACCACATTCACCCTAATATTGTATATATACTATATACTATGTACTAAATACAATATGTATACTATAATGCTATATATACTATAATGCAACATTTACCATATATACTATATACTTATATAATATTTACCTAAATCATATTATATACATGCCTATGTATAAGTCTTAATTTAATAATTTAATTTAA
>JAULBZ010002054.1:0-19787 GCA_032360805.1 Neoturris breviconis
TTTTCAGCCAACTTGGCTGAAAATATTCTGAAAAATCTCTCCTCCACAGCGATGAACGGCTGTTATTTCGAGCCCTGAAAACTTGTCTTTATTTTACTTAATTCCTTACATATGTCAAATTGTAATATAAATATGTAGGTAAAGTTTTGCCAAGTATACAAGTACGTCTTGGTATTGTTCGTTATATCAGAGGAAGTTCCACTGCTGTTTTACAAATTGGAAAAACAGCTTTTATCAAAGCTGGTTTTGATGTCAAGATAGCTTGTCCATTTGTTGCTGTACCAAAAGGGAAATCAACATGGCAGAGAAATGGTATGAATTAGTTGTGTCAGCCTTGATGATGAACTTTCTAGTTGATAAGGCGGACCTTATATTATTGTTTGTTTCCCAAAATTGACCGACTCAGGACTTTTGGTACCGAACGGAATATTTTTGAGTCTGTAAATTAGAAAATATATAAATGGCCGATGTACCGACCTTAAATCCTGATATACTGACCTTACATTTTTTTGTCCTGTTTCTTGCAATAATAATTTTAATCACAGGTACAAAACATTCTTTATGTATTTTCATTTTGCTATTTTAATATTGATCACATCCGGGAGATTTTGTTTACTTAAAATCGGATAGTAGCCAATGATACCGATATCTATGGTTGATTCTGAAGTATTTTTAACGAACTCATAAATCAGGAATGTGGCTACTACGGATACCACTTTCCTACATGTCTTCTAACAAAACTTATAACCCTTCTGTAAGAGATCGTCTCAAAAATAAAATCTACTGAGGAGAGTACTGAGTCAATGATCTTGCAATAGATCGGTTTCTTCGTATCGAAGAAACCAATTCATTGCAAGCTTATTGACCTAACACGTATGCACAGATAAATTTTTGTTGAATTTTATCAATTTTAGTTGATTTTTATCTTTAACAAAAGATTTGGTCTTGGAGCAAAATTTTGAGACGGTCCCTAACAACATTGTTTAATAATAACATGCTATCATTTTTTAAAAACGACATCATTTCTATGGAGTTTTCTATGGAGTTTTTATAAAATGCACTGCACTGCATTTTAGGCCCTTTTCCTATGGAGCATAACATATTACTTTCAAATATTTTCTTCTCGTGCCACCTGATTTTGATAATGCATTTCTTGGAAATGTGCAGATAATTTTATGCTTTTTTGTTTCTACAGGGATGACACTAGCTTTGCCATCAGATAATGTGAATGTTGTAGAATACCGTAATCAACTTGTTATAAAAAATATTCAAGAATCACATTCAGATGTTTATACCTGTGTTGTCAGAAATAAAATAGGCATGACAAGTGCATCAACGAAAATCAACGTACTTCCAATAGGTTTGTTATCTCAAGTCTAATAATACCTGTGGCAGAGTGTTTTTGAGATAGTTCTCTCAACCTTGCAGTTGAAAACAATACTAAAACACACTCCTTCTCAGGTGATGTCTAGTAGTTATGTTCAGGCTTGTTATCTTTGTTATATTCTATCCTAAGTACCCTAAAGCAATGCTAAAAAATCATTCCTCCACAGTGATTATTTGTTCTTATTTCAAACAATAATCCTAATTCAGGTATGAAAATAAGTGAAACTAGTATCTGCAGAAAAAAAGTATTATTTCTTTGACATAAAAAGACTACAACGTCTGACGCTATAATAACGAATCCCTCCTCCATGGCATGGTTCTTATATCAACCAGCGTTTTTCTATAGATAGCGAATTGACTTCTGGTGCAAGGCATAGAATATAATTTACTAAGGATCCATCTCCAAAATTCTTTTAAAAAAATCAGATACTTTATAAGATTTAAAGAAGCCAAAATCATTAAATTTGAGAAAGTTAATCTACGATGAAGAGTGTTATCAACGAGCTTGCAATTAATTGGTTTCTTCGGTATGATCTTCCCTGCAAACGAATTTTGAAGATGTCCCTAAAAAGTCAAACATTCGCAGAAGGGTAAGATTAAGGGAAAAGTAGTTTCTGCAACGACGAGCATTCCCAGTAGACAAAACTTGTTCAAAGTCGGCAGTAAAGTCAATAGAACTATTTTTTTTAAAATAAGTTGCTCTTTGCAAGGCATCAAGGCCACTATTGGGCAGAAAGTTACAAAAGAAGGACATAGTTTTTGATGAAAGATGACAATTAACACTAGAAAGATGAGAATTAGCATTAAGCATTCTGCTATGCGAAAAATCATGTTGCGGCGGAAAAAATCGAATGGCAAAAAGTAGAAACAATTTCAACTTTTCGCGGCTCGATATTTTCAACCGTAAATTGACCAATGAAATTCTTTTAATTTTTCTGATACAATCAAAAGAGATTCTGGAACGCATGCAAAAAAAACTTAGAAAGATATAAAAAAATTAAAAATAAAAACTTAGGAGTTGATAAAATAAGTTTGAAAAATCTGAATATTACTTGGGCGGTGGGGGGAAATTGCAAAACTGTGGCTTTACAACATACGGTATAATGAGTTAATAGTGAAAACACATAAATATATAATAATAATAAACGTGTTTACGTGTTGCTTGTGTTTTTAGTTTTAAAAAACAACAAAACATGGAATTTGTGAAATATATTATCAATTTATTTCAGGAGTAATTGATTACAACCTTAGAACATGCACACATAAATGAAATAAATATTAGGATTGTGTTGCTTTTTTGCTCAATCAAGTTTTGATGTTGTCCTATTGTCTTTACTGCAGACGTTGAACAAGTCTTTTCCACTGGGTTAATTCTAAAATCTTATGTAGGTAAAAACCTTCTTGCGCTTCATTATTAAAAATCAGTTGATTCAACCTGCACATTTTAAATATTACTTATGATGTTTTCTGTATCAGATTCTTTGGGACCAAAAATAATTGCTGGACGACGAAGCAGGACAATCAAAATTATAGCTACAGATAAAATAACACCTGTTAGAATTGGTGAAAGTGTACGCATCATTGAGGGTGCTCCACTGAAGTTAGTATGTCGTACAACAGGAATTCCTGAACCGAAGATTATTTGGGAATTAAACCGAAAACCTATTGTTGATGAAACATTTATTCGGTCTGGTAACATGCTTTTGATATTGAATTTTCAACAATGGTTTGTTGGTGACTACAAATGTAGAGCTAGAAATGCAATTGGTGAAGCACGAGCATGGTCTGATGTCAGAATGATAGGTATATTATAGGTCAAATTATTTTGTTTTGCATGAAGCAAGAAGCAAGAAAAAACATTTTTATTAAGAAAACTTAAGAAAACTGAAGTGTGTTAGGTCAATGAACCTGTAATGGATTGGTTTCTTCAGTACAAAGAAACCAATCCATTGCAAGATCATTGACTCCTGTGTAGCTTTTATTTTTGAGATGGTTTGTAACAGAACTGAATCAAATTAGCATTTTCGTTTCCCCCCAAATTCCCTGATTTTTTCAATTTGTGGACTTTTTGATTTTCTTTGATTTCCAGAAGTATTTTTAAGTTGCATTTTCAAATTTTATTTAGTAAGAGCAAATGTTTTACTTTCAAAAAAATTAAAATGGGATAGGACATAATATGGTTTATAGCTATGATATTGTTCTATTCATGGTTTTTGCCTTGAAGTTATAGTCATCGGCCACTCCCATTTTTTATTTGAAATGGGACTGGATAAGGTCTTAATTGAAACAAATTATGATTTTTGTAATGTCTTGTATCCAGAAATTGAATAGTATTATTTTCCTTAATGAGGCTCTAATACCAAACTCTTCATTTATAGTACCAACACCACCTTCCATTAAATCTGGCACCTCCTCATTAAAAATCGCTGGTCCTTCATCACTTGTTGAAGTTACGATTGGTGAACAATTGAAAACATCAGGTGGTAGAGATATTCAAATCAGGTGTGAATCAAAAGGGTACCCCATTGCCAAGTTATTATGGAAACGAGGTGAGAAAATGATTAAAGAAAGTGACAGAATCAAAATAGGTCATGATAGACTTACATTGGTACAAACAGATGAATGGGATTCTGGGATATATTCATGTTTTGCTACGAATGGTGCTGGAGTAGCTACAAGTTCTTCTAACATAAAGATTTTACGTGAGTATTGATTTACCAAAAACTTGTTCAAAGTCAGTAGTAAATATGCTGGAACAACGTTGTTTGACATTGTTCTAGCGTCTTTACTGTGGACTTTGAACAAGTTTTTGCCCATTAGGGTACTATTTCAAATAAGAGTTGTCAGCATCAACAACACTACCTTACCTTGGTCAATTGTCACATATATACTGTATGTTTTGACCTATCATGCTTTCTTTTAGTTCCGCTGTGTTAGTCATTCTTGTGTCAATGTTTGTTTTGCATCTTCTTCCCTTGTTTGGCCTTCCATCGTATGGATGCCAGAGAACAAACCTACAAGCAACTTCTTCCTTATGTTACGCACAGGGTTTGAAATAATAGTAAATAATCACTGTGGATGAGGGATATTTGAGCATTTCTTCAGGCTTTACAACTTGAGGCAATGCTCAAAAATCACTCCTCCACAGTGATTATTTGCTCTTATTTCAAACACTGGGTACACATCAACAAACTTACATATAATTCAGTGCAAAGATGAACCGATTGCTTATATATTGGCTGAGTACCACAGATAACATTGAAACTTGTTTCATTTCTTGGATATGACAGAACCCTAACTTAGTTGAACCGAACTGGCACAATAATCTATTATAGAAAATCTTACTGTAAACGTACCGTAAATAAATGCCCAAGGCTTTTATTTAATTCTTTGATTTTTAAAAGGGTAAGTTTATTAGAGGGAGGTGTTTATTTCCTATATAAAAAGCTAAAGAATTATTATAAATTCTAAGTACTGCACATTTATTACGATAAATGACTTGCAATATACAAAGAAAAAATTTCCTTCACTTGAACTTGAAGTACATAAGAAAAAAACCTTATATAGAATGTTTTGTTTCCAGCGTTTTAATAAATGATTAAAAACTTGTTGGTCTAGCTATATGGTTGTGTTTCCAATGAACGTCCCTTTAAAGAGGGGACATTTACTAGAGGGAGGTTTTTATAAGAAGGGAGCGTTTATTAGAGGATTTACACTAGTAAAATTGATTGAATTACGTTATTGTAGGTGCGTATTTAGAAATTTTTCAAACAGGTTTGTGGCCAATAATAGTGAATCCCTTGAGGTGTAATCATGGTTTGTGCCAAGTGGGAAAATTTTGAATTTGAAGGTTCCAAATCACCCGAGATTGTAATTAATCTTTTCTTGAAGTATTCTTCCATTTGTACTTGATTTTCTTATCGATTTTTCAGCAGATTTAACCTACAAGGAGTTAGATAGATAGTCAGATTGTTAGAGAAACTTTATCGAAAACTAAAGCACTGAACTTGAATGTTGAGAAAAGTGAGCTTATTAAATGAGCAGGAGTCAACTCTTCAGAACATAATATGTCAACTGTCATGTTATTTTAGGCAGCCTTTACATGGCCCCTAAATGAGTTTCATCCTAAATAATCTTGCATTTGATTGGTTTCTTTGTACAAAGAAACCAATCAAATGCAAGACCGTTTAGGGTGAAACTCATTTAGGGGTCCATGTCAAGGCTTTCTTAGATATTAAGACGACTATCTCAGCTTTTATACTTATCATTGAAGTTTTTAAAATTAAAACACTCTCTGTTTGGTTATTATCATGAACACTACTAACTAGAGACACCATGCTATCAGCATGATTATAAAGCATTTTGGCGCTATTGAAAAATCTTTGATGTTGCTCAGGGTTGCTAAGTCTTTTCTAACACATACTAGGATAGGATAGGAAAAACTTTATTTCCATGTTCTATTTTAACCTGTTGAAAAATAAAATAAAAACACAAGTGTTTTTATCGACACATCCGTATACAGCTTTCGACCTTTACTTAGGTCATTATCAATACTGCGTTATACAACGAAATTAAAAAACTTATGTACAATTATTTTAAAAAACTTTACCAAAAATAAATCTACAATTTCAATCAAAATTAAATACACAAGGTTAAAAGAGAAAAAATGTAATTATATACCGACTAATCACCAGCATCCAACCAATGACATGAACTCCATAGGTGATTAGTCAGTATTTGTTAAACAGAAACAACGGCGCAGAGGTTGTGGTTCTGTTCAACGAAGGTTTATCTCTGTGGATCAATAAGCTTTCTTTTAGTTCGAGTTCAAAATTGTTCCGTGCCGATGTTAAATAGAAAAGTCATGCTATACGAATGTGTCGATAAAAACACTTGTGTTTTTATTTTATTTTTCAACATGACTTTGTCACATCTCTACACATAACACAGATAAGATTCCTTTCCCCATGACAAAAATGTAGCCAACTTGACCTTCTTTCCCTTTGCAGCCATGTTTCGTTTACAAGCAAGGAAAAGAAGAAGAGCCATTGTCCAACCTCAGTCCTCAGACTCCCTTGTAGATAAAAAATAATATATCAACTTTGCTCATACTCTACAAATTATGCATAGCAATTGTAAGCAAAAAAAACCATAGCGCATGTGCTGAGAAAACAGCATTGTAATGTAGCTAGTCAGCAAACTTTTCTTTTGGACAGTTTGATTGGAATTTGGAGGGTTAAACATTGAAATTAATCGTTACACTTTATGCAAGTGACGTTCAGCCCGGGCTAAAACAATTTACGCAAGCTGTATGCGAGCGCAAAAGATCGCTTGCGACTTAGAGCCAGGCCTGCAACACCAAATTTGCATATGCTTTTCCATAATATAGCATTCTAATGAGACTCAGCTGAACCCTATAAGCCTAGGGTAGGGAGATGGTGGAGTGGGGGCACAATGTCCATGAACCCTGTCAAACAATTCGTTAATAACGTTTAAAGAAATTACTTATATTCTACAAATTATCTAGGATCATTTCAAATTTTTTGGGGGGTTAACTAAGGAAGCTTTTCCCAAATATCTTACAGCTGCTAAATATATGTATATTTCTTTTTCAAAGCAAAGTTTTTTTTATTATTATTGCTGGTAAAACGTTCTGGTAAATTATTTTTGATTAAAAAACAATTTATCTAAAAACGTTCTGTGGTGAACACCTAGTTTTGCCAAGATGACATCATCAAAAGTAATGATGTGGCATCATGATATTAATCACACTAAGTTGTTAATTATGTGTTTACATATTTTTCTGAAATGTTTCAAGACTACAGCATGCTTCCATCAAACGTTATGGAGAGAATCACATAGTGCTCTAGGAACCGTAAAAAGGTCTATACTAGGCCTGCTTGGTTTCAAACAGTTGTAGAATAATCATGCAACTGTTGTGCGATTTTATTGTAGAATAATATGTTGTATTATGCCATGTTTTAATTATTATTGCATAGACATCTCATTACCGTAGTCACAAAACTTACATCATAGATACACATTTTGTACATTTTTCTGAATAAACTAGTTGATTTACATTTGGAAAAATGCTACGATAGTTACACAACAGTCGCACAACTGAAATAAGACCTTTTTCAGAACCAACAATAATGAAAATAATTTTGTGCAACCACTATTCAGTTAAGTGATAATCACAAGAATGTGTTTCAATAAGGTCAAGCAAGAGTTGTGTGACAGTTCCATAACTACTGACAACACATAGAAAAGAGTGTTATGATACTTGAGCATCAATATTTTTTATATTGCCTAAAATGTTGAATTAGCGCAACATATTGTAAATATGAAGTGTATATAGAAAGTAACATTACAAACATAAATCAATTACCAGTGAATGCTGTATGGATAGTTATTTGGGCAAGATATTTAGCAAAGGTATGTAGGTACATTTAAATGATTTCTAATTAGTGTGAACTGTCATGTGATGCCGTAAGTATGAATATTAGCAAAATAAAATTACTGCATTCCTCATGTTTGATGGTGTCCTGCCAGTCTGAACTTTGTAATTCATGACATTGTATATGTGATCCTTTTGGTAAACCCTGCCACACTTTATTACAATACTCATATAGAATCGTAAGCTTGATTTCTAACAAGAATAGTTTGATACACTTGAATGAATTCTCGCCAGTGTAAACTCTCATAAATAAACACCTGAATAATTTCTCACAAGTGTCAATTTTAAGTAAATCGTTTCTCACATTCGTTATATTTGAATAGTTGATCACTAGTGTGAATTTTCATGTGACGTTGTAACTTTGACCTAACAGCAAATACTTTATCACATTCGCTACATTTGAATGGTTTCTCACCAGTGTGAACTCTTATGAGACATTGTAAGTTTGAACTAGCAGCAAATTCTTTATCACATTCGGTACACTTAAATGGTTTCCCACCAGTGTAATCTTTCATACGACGTCGCAAGTTAGAATTATCTGCAAATGTTTTTTTACACTCGTTAAATTTGAATGGTTTCTCACCCGTGTGAACTCTTATGTGACATTGTAAGTTTGAACTATCTACAAAAGCTTTGTTACACTTGTTACATTTGAATTTCTCACCCCAGTGTGAATTCTTAGATGATATTTTAAGGATGAATGGTCTATAAACGCTTTGTCACATTCATTACATTTGAAAGGTTTCTCACCAGTGTGCACTCTGGTGTGACGTTGTAACTTTGCTCTAACAGCAAATGCTTTGGCACTTTCATTACATTTGAGTGGTTTTTCACCGGTGTGAATTCTTAGATGATATTTTAAGTTTAAACGGTCTACATTTGAATGGTTTCTCACCAGTGTGAACTCTCATGTGACGTTGTAGATTTGAATGGTCTGTAAACGCTTTTCCACATTCGCTACATTTGAATGGTTTCTCACCAGTATGAACTCTAACGTGTCGTTGTAACTTTGAATTATTTGCAAATGCTTTGTTACACTTGTTACATTTCAATAGTTTCTCGCCAGTGTGAAATCTTAGGTGATAATGCAAGGATGAATTGTGGGTAAATGATTTGTTACAAATACTACAATTGAATAAAACTTTTTCCCCACTTCGAGTCTTCACATAGGATTGTAATTGATCATTTTTCATATGTGTTCGATCTATAAAAAAAAATAAAGGCTTATAGCATATGTCAGCGCGATCCGATTTTAAGATGCTTCTTGGCTTGAAATCATTATATTGATCAAACTTCCATAAGACATTGCAGTGAGGAAGGAATTATAAAATTGATCAAATTACTTTGCTGTATTCAGTCATTCATTAAGCCCCTCCCCTAGTATTTAACTTATGAAATGGTAATATTAGAGTAAAAAAACCTGAAACAACTATAGCCCAGCACAAGATCTTTTCAAAGTGGCATTTGCTATAACGTCATCAGAATTTTCAACTTAGTTAATTTTTAAAAAATATATATGTGTTTTCTTAAAATGCAAATAAAAAGACTGCCAAGAGCTTTTAATTTTTTGTTAATTTCTGTAAACCATAGCTCTCTAATAGAGTTTGAAGAACTACTATACCATCTTTAAAAATCAGGTAGAAAATTGGGGTCAAAACTCTAGACATTTAGGAAAAATAGGATAAATCAAATTGGAAAATCAGGCAAAAAATTGTATGTTGCTTCAAAATATTATCTAAATAGACTATACCTGTGAATATGAATAAGCTTTGAAAATTTCAAGTTTATTCCTTGTTGTATACTGAAGATATTGTATTTTCGGTATTTTAGCTACTTATGTGGGAAATACTAGGAAATTAGAGAGTTGACTTTAGATAATGGTTAATATTGGAAGAACAAGGGTGGAAGTTGCAATCAATCTTTGACTCCATGTTGATTACCACATAATAAAAACATTAAAACATTAACATAAATACAGCATATTTTGTGCTGGCACATGGTATGTTTTAAAATACTAGGTTTTCATAACTTACTATATTGACAAGGAATATTAATTACCTGCAGCAACATTAGCGTTTACACCTCGTATATTTCCATATGCTAAGGATTCATCTAATGGTTCAACTTGTAGATCTTGGTTCTAAGTACAAACAGCAAAAGACAAACAAAAAATGCTGCAAAAATAATCCTCCACAATGATTATTCATTAGGAAGTAATTTTTCATAGTTGCTGAAAAAAACAATCCTCCACAATGATTATTGAGGCCATAGCATGTGAACTTCATAGGATATTGGTAATTTAAACTCCTTATAAAAGTAACTAAAATACAAATGGCAATAACTCATTTAATATTCATGCTTTTGACTTGAAATTTCCAAAGATGATTAACTAATTCACACATTGTACTTCAGATAATGTTAATGCTTACCCAGTGAGCAAAAACGTGTTCAAAGTCTGCAGTAGAGACGCTAGAAAAATGTTGAAAATGATTTTCTAGCATCTTTACCATGGGTATTACAAGTCTTGATGCACATTACATAGCAACGAACAGGAACTTACGACTAATACTAACACAAATAATTTAAAATATAATTACAATTACCTTTTCATTATGATCATCAATTATTGTTGGTTCTGCTTTTATATCATTTTCATCAATTGATTCCACTAGTTTTACTATTATTTCACTTTCTTCAATATTATTCTACAATCAAATTAGAGGTAAGTATTATACATTTAAGTAAATTGGGGGTATGACTTTGCACTCAACACATAGTACATTGTCGGTTCTTATTTAACAAAATGTTCCTTAAATCCTTCTCCTAGTTTTATTATTACTATCATTTTCTATTAAATCAGATTCAACATCAAAAATGTGATAAAGTCACGATAAGACACATTCTTTTGCCAGATGTTCTGAAGTATTAGTTACCACTATCCCTTTATTTCTCTCTCACCTGTGGAGTCCTTAGCTTACTGTTACAGTATGTGGGAATTGAGCTAATTATTCACCAAATATTTACAGTTTTCAAAGTGATTCATTGCTACTAGTGGATATTGATAAAAACTGCTTTGTTATCAGTGTGCAGGTAAATCAGAAAAGTATTTTGTAAAATTTATTTTGTAATGAAACGCATGGACATAATTACTCTTCATTTAACTCCATTTTATTTATGAGCTTGAAATATTAACATTTTCTAATAATCATTTTATATAGAAACTGCACAATCTAATGTCACAACATAAATGGTTTACTTCTAAACAAATAGGTTTCTCATATCAATGGTCCCTTACAGTACTCTTCGTGAGTACAGCTTTACTCATTAAGTTCTTACTACCAGCTAGAATAAGCAAACAATAATTACCTGATCATGAATTGTCGATAGTTCTTCATTAACATTAATTCCGAACAAGTTTCCATCACTTAAATCAACTTCATCGTCACTATATTCCTCCAGTTTTATTATTATTTCATTTTCTTCTTTCATTTTTTTTCTAAACAAAAAATGCAAACAATCAAAGGTACAACTCGGGCTGCTAATAATGTTCTAATTATGTTGGGACCATCAAAGATAAGAATAATTGGAGGCATGACTCGATATCACTCAATAGTGTTGAATTCTTAAATCATATGTCTATTGTGATATCAGGGAGAATTTTAAAAACTCATCAATAATAACTAGTGGATGATATCGTCCTGATATTGCGGTAATTAAAAACCAAACTATTGTTTATTATCGAATTGACTGTCATTGGCTACGCAACAAACATGTTGAAGAACTACAACAGAAAAATGACTTATTGATAGCGTATACAGAATATTCCGCTGTCTATGTTAATCTAAGTCTCAGTGCTGCTAGTGTCATTAATGATAAAAGTGACCTGAAAAAAAAATTATATAAATTTGGCATAAACGATCAATCTGTCAATTTTATTACGATACAAATCATGACCACATGTATAAGAAGTTACTATATGTTTTGTTTGCGAAAGAAAGAATGGGAGAATCCCAAACATTTGACGTGGTAACTCTAAAGTCTCGAAATGCCACACCACGTCGTGAGAGTGACATTAATAAAGAGTTGATGATCGTACAAATTATTCTTTTAGTAAACTTTCTGTGTTGACAAATAAAATAAACCAAATGCAGTTTACCAAAAATTATAATTGATATAATTATATACTTATATATCCACTACTATTGTTATCACTGTATCATGCAATAATAATAATATTGTATAATACAACTATTGCCATTGCGGTCACTATCCTATTAGCCTAGGCCTGCTTGGTTTCAAACATTTGTAGACCAATCATGCAACTGTTGTGTGATTTTGTTGTAGAATAATATGTTGTACCACACCATATTTTAATTATTGTACGCAAAAATCTCATTACTGTAGTCACAAAACTTACATCATCGACGCAATTACAAAATTGTATACATTATCCCGAATAAAACAGTTGATCTACGTTTGGAAAAATGATATGATAGTCACACAACTGTTGCATAAATAAAACCTTTTCCAGAACCTACAAGAATGATAATAATTTTGTGCGGCCACTGTTCAGTTTTTTGCTAATCACAAGAATGTATTTCAGTAATATCATCTAAGAGTTGTGTGACTGTTCTATAACTATTGAAAACATATATAAACAAGTGATGGTGGAGTACTGTCTTAAACTGATGGGTGGTGTAAGATTTGAGCATGAACATTTTTTATATTGCCTAAAATATTGAATTAGTCAACATATTATTTACAGTAAATGAGGTGTATACAGAAAGTAACATCGCAAGCACAAAACAATAAATAGTGTATATTTAGCCAAGTTAGGTACATTTGAAAGATTTCTGACTAGTGTAAACTATCAGCTAAATAAAATTACTGCATTCCTTATGTTTGATGGTGTTCTGACAGACTCAACTTTGTAAGTCAAGACATTTAAGTGTGATCTTTTTGATAAACGCTGCCACATTTTAATGCATTTGAAAGGCTTCTCAGCAATATTAACCCTCATATAAAATTGTAAGTTTCACTACTGAGCAAATAGTTTGATATATTTCAATTGCTACTCTCTAGTGTGAACTCTCATGTGATGTAGTAAGTTAATTTCATGTGACGCTTGAATGGTATAGTGCAGGTATAAGATCTGTAACATTAGTTGACATTTCAATAGTTTCTCATCAGTGTGAAAGCTTATGTGATATTGTAAGCTTGAATTGTGAGTAAGTGATTTGCCACATTAGAATGGTTTCTCACCAGTGTGAAGTCTTTGGTGAGATTTTAAGGCTGAATGGTCTGTAAATGCTTTGTCACATTCGTTACATTTGAATGGTTTCTCACCAGTGTGAACTCTCATATGACGTTGTAAGTTTGAATTGACTGTAAAGGCTTTGTCACATACATTACATTTGAAAGGTTTGTGATTTCTTAGGTGATATCGCAAGGATGAATTGTGGGCAAAAGATTTGTCACATTCATTACACCTGAATGGTTTCTTACCAGTGTGAACTCTCATGTGACATTGCAAGGTTGAATAAAGAGCAAATGCTTTGTCACATTCGTTGCACTTGAATGGTTTCTCACCCGTGTGTTCTCTCATATGACGTTGTAAGTTTGAATTGTTTGTGAATGCTTTGTCACATTCATTACATTTGAAAGGTTTGTGATTTCTTAGGTGATATCGCAAGGATGAATTGTGGGCAAAAGATTTGTTACATGTACTACACTTGAATAATACTTTTTCCCCACTCCGAATCTTCACATAGGATTGTAATTGATCATTTTTTATATGTGTTCGATCTATAAAAGATAAATAAAGGCTTATAGCACATGTCAGCGCGATCCGATTTTAAGATGCTTCTTGGTTGGAAACCATCATATTGATCAAAGTTCAATAAGACATTGCAGTGAGAAAAGAAAAATCGAACAATATTCTTTGCTGTATTCAGTCATATTCATTAAGCCCCCCTCCCGTAATATTTAACTTATGAACTGTTGAAATTAGAGCAAAAAAAAATGGAACAACTATTGCGCAGCACAAGATCCACAAGATCTTTTCAAAGTGGTATTGCTATAATTTTATCAGAATTTTCAACTTAATTGATTTTTTCATAAAATGCAAATAAAAAAGACTGCAAAGCGCTTTTGATTTTCTGTTCATTGATTCTAAGAGGTAAACTATAGCTCTCTAATACAGTTTAAAGAATTACTATACTATCTTTAAAAATCAGGTAGAAAATTGGGGTGAAAACCCCGAGCATTTGGGGAAAATAGGAGAAATCGGAAAATCAGGCAAACATAGTATGTCACTATTATCTAAATAGATTCTACCTATCAATATGAATAAGCGTTCAAAATTCCAAGTTTATTCCTTGTTGTAAACAGAAGATATTATATTTTTGGTGGTTCAGATAACTAGGTGGAAAATACTAGAAAATTTGATATATACAGATATATTCCTTCCAAGTAAAATATGGTTAAGGGTAGTAATGATAACTTTGATCAAATTTCAGGTCAAAATCCAGGCCTGAAAAAAGTTTCAAACAGAAATAGCGTTGAAATCACGAATTGAAAATCTATATTACAAACATCCAATGAAAATTTGATTTTTTTTTCATTAATTTCAAAAGCAGAAAAATATATTTTGCAAGCATTAATTTATTTTTATGCATTCACAATATGAAGATATTATAGTATATGAGTATAATATGAGTATATAAAATTAATTAATGGTCATATCTACGAAAATTTATCACACTTGTTTAGAGTGATAATACACTCACTTAGAGCGACAAATGCAAGGTGAAGGAAAGATTATATTTTAAGCTACATGCTTGCGCATATTAAGTTTCTCCCGCATTGTTTTACACCTCGTTTTTGTACAAAAGTTTGTATAAAATGTAATTTAAGGCATTCCATGTCAATTACCACTCAATAAAAATATTAACTAGCGCCCATATATTAATATAAATACTGCGTAATTTTGTGTTGGTACATGGTATGTTTTCATATACTAGGGTTTTATAACTTGCAACATTACCGACTGTCAAGGAGTAATAATTACCTGTAGCAACTTTAGAGTTTGCACCTAAGATTTCATCTAATGGTTCAACTTGTAGATCTTGATTCTAAGTACAAACAGCAAAAGACAAACACAAAAATCCAATTGAAATTTATTTAAAATACAAAACAATCACATTTAGAAAGTAATGTTACATAGTTGTTGAAAAAATAATCCTCCATAATGATTGTTCATTCTTAACCCTATTTATGCCTGCAAAGCGGATTCCACCAGTTTTTTAAATAACGTTTTTTGGGGTAATCGATAAACTCTTGAAACTTTAATATAAACCTAATTTACATCTACTTGGATATTTTTGAGGCCATAGCATGTGGAACTTACGATAATAGGATATTGGTAATTTCTCAAAACCACCTTTTAAATTGCCTGTTTAAATCCTTATAAAAGCAACAAAAATAGAAATGGCAATAACTCATTTAATATTCATGCTTTGGACTACAAACTTCCAAAGATGATTAATTACTTCAATATCTTTGAACTGACAACACAATTATGTTAAATATCAATGCATTCTCCTTTAGAAACTCGAAGCAGAATGTAAAATACGCTATATCAAAAGTTATTGGTTTCAAAAGAAAACACACTTTTTATCAAAACTTTCACATCAATGTGTGATATTTGATTATGTCAGCAAAAACTTGATGTCGTCAGCAAATAATTTTGTCTTTAAAACGTGTATTACATATTGTAGTAATACCAAATTAAGTTTCATGATTTTAGGCGCTGCCAACCTTGAGCTCTTAATGGGTGGTGGAATCTGATTCTGATCTGGCTGAATTAACCTCTTAAAAGCCTGGCATAAATAGGGTTAATTCACACATTGTACTTCAGATAATGTTAATGCTTAACCAGTGAGAAAAAACGTGCAGTGAAGACACTAGAATAATGTTGAAAAATGTTATTCTAGTATCTTTACCATGGACTTTAGACAAGTTTTTGCTCACTGGGTATTGCAAGACTTAATGCACATTCCATAGCAACAAATATGAACTACTAACACAAATTAATTAAATCATAAATACAATTACCTTTTCATTTTGATCATCGATTATTGTTGTTTCTGCTTTTATATCATTTTCATCAATTGATTCCTCTAGTTTTATTATTATTTCACGTTCTTTAATCTCATTCTACAATAAAATTAGACAATATAGGTAAGCATTATACATTTAAGTAGATTAAAGTAAATTGGAGGTATGACTATGCACTCAACACATAGTACATTGTTAGTTCTTATCTAACATAATTTTCATTAAATACTTCTCCTAGTTTCATTATTATTATTATTTTCTACAATCAAATCAGATTCAACATCAAAAATGAGATAAAGTCATGATACAACACATTCTTTTGGTAGATGTGCTGAAGTATTAATTACCACCCATTAACTACCATCTCTTTATTTCTCTCTCGGCTATGGAGTAATTGTCTTACTGTTACAGCATATGGGGATTGAGGTATCAGTTATAATTCTATAGTTGTTACACCATTTGTGTAAAATTTTAATTTGGTTTGTAACAAAAAATATATTTAGTTTTATATATATTTATCATATTTTCCTTTCAGTTCACATCCGGTACATTTTTAGAGATTTACTTAATTCTATTATTCAACATAAATTCTGTTCCAAGTCTTTATATTTAGATAATTAGCAAATAGAACCATATTTCTAAAGTGTTATTGTTGTCGCCTATATGTGCTCACAACAGATGCATTAATTCTATACACTGTCCACCACACCAGCCAAATTACTTTTTGTAGCAAGTTAGATGTGGCTTGTAGATAACTATAATGCTGCGTGTTTATGGATATGATTAGACATAGAGTAGACATTCTTCGACATTGTTTGACCATGGTGTGTTAATTGTATGTGATCTTGGTACATCTATCAAAAGGACAACATTTGATACATCGTTGCTATTGTGTTGTTCAACTATATGCTTACTGTCCGAGTTACCTATAGACTTTTTCGTTGTCGGAAAGACGTTATGTTTTGATGTTGTAATATTTGATTATATTTCGGACATAAGACGTATCATATCTTAATTTATTACATTCACCGAATATTTACAGTTTTTAAAGTTTTACTGTGAATCATTGCAACTAGTGGATATCGATGAAAACTGCTTTATTATCAGTGTGCAGATAAATCAGAAAAGTATTTTATAAAATTTGTTTCGTCATGAAACGCATGTGGCATAATAACTCTTCATTTAACCATATTTTATTTAGTTTGAGCTTGAAATTTAGCATTATCAAATGATCATTTTATATAGAAAATGCACAATATAATCTCACAACTTATTTAGAGCAAAGATAGTAAACATGAATGGTTTACCTCTAAACAAATAGGTTTCTCATATCAACAGTCACTAACGTATCCTTCGTAAGTACAGCATTACTCATTAAGCTCTTGCTACCAGCCAGAATAAGCAAAGAAAAATTACCTGAACATGATTTATCGATAGTTCTTCATTAACATTAATTCCAAACAAGTTTCCATCACTTAAATCAACTTCATCATCAATATATTCCTCTAGTTTTATTATTATTTCATTTTCTTCTTTCATTTTACTCTAAACAAAAAATGCAAACAATCAAAGGTACCGTATTGAAAGTAGCCCACTAAACCAACTGAAAGTTAAACCTAAGCACTTAAATAAAAAGTAAGTAAACATAAAAAGTCAGTGTTTGAAATATATGTCTTTACTAAAATGATAAGGTTTCAGTTCAAATAAACATTTGAAACACTTTTATCAAGGTAAGATTATAGCAGGTCACTGTGGAAGAGAGTAGTGAAATTTCGTATTCAGGATAAACACCTAAATTTTACATAGTATTAGCATTTCATGTCCTTATTAAGTTGACAAAGTTTCAGGTCAAATAAACAATTAGAACACCATTATCAAGGTAAAATTATGCTTAGTCACTGTGGAGGACGGTAGTGAAATTTCATATCAAAGATAAACACCAGAATTTTACATGACATTAGGATTTCATGTCCTTATTAAGTTGATAAAGCATCAGATCAAATAAACAATTGGAACACCATTATCAAGGTAACATTTTATCCCACCACTGTGGAGGAGAGTAGTGAAATTTCATATCAAGGATAAACACCCAAATTTTCCATGGCATTAGGACTTCATGTCCTTATTAAGTTGACCAAGTTTCAGGTCAAATAAACAATTAGAATACTTTTATGAAGGCAAAATTATATCAAATCACTGTGGAAGACAGTAGTGAAATTTCAAATCATAGCCTAAAGCAATTCTCAAACATAAAGCAGTTTCTTCTCCAAGTGCAACTCTGTATAACTAATAAATGCATATAACCATGAAATATGTTAAACAAAATACAATAATATATATAAAATTTAATAATAGCCTGAAGCAATGCTTAAAATTCACTCCTCTACAGTGGATATGAATTTCATAGGTAATTTATCATAGCATTAGTACACACTAAATTAAAATAGAGAATACACATGTCATATTATTAGTTGTGCTTTTAAATACTTTGGATATCTTACACTGTATAGGCTGCATTCAGACTATTATGTATAGTATATAGGATGGATATGCTTTGATCATAAATATATTTTAAAATGTACTTATACTAGTGACACTTAATCTATCAAGTTAATAAAGGTGGTTGTCATCATAAGTTATTAAAATTAAAAAGAAATAAACAATAATGAAATAGAAGATTGCATATTCATTAAAACATTAAAAAATCTTCCTTTGTTAGATTGCATATTCATTAAAACATTCATTAAAACATTAAAATCTTCCTTTGTTGAATTATTGTATTGACATTATATTTCTAATTTGAATAGGGAGTAACATACAAGTTTATTTTATTAAAAAACTCTACCTTTGTTGAATTGCGTATTGTTATTATATTTCTAATTTGAATCGTGAGTCATTAATAATGTTATAAACAGCTATACTCATGATGGTAATTAAATGACCCTAATGTGAATACACAATTGAAGAAGGAAGCTTCACAAAATCAAAATGGACACTTTAATTCTTGAAATGTTAAAAATATATATATATATATTTTTTATCATCTCAAACAATTGAGGAGAGAGCTTCCCCAAAATACAACAATGGCTGCCAAAAAAGATTCATGGTCAAAGTATCATAGAAAAGTTAATTTTCAAAGATTTCTAAATCCAAATGTAATTCTGGTCAAATCCTTATAAACAGTTAAAAAAATTCAAAAAATTTCTAAGTCAACAAAAATCATAAATTGAACATTTTGGTGAATGTAAATCAAAAGTCTTTACTTCCGTAAAAAATTCCTTTTTTTGCCTATACTTGGTCCCAAATTGACAAAATTGGAAAAAAATTTGGCCAAAAAAGAAAATATTGCCTAGAATGCCATAACCAGTACTAAGTATGACTGCTAATTTACTTGTGCTATTTTAAAATTTATACTATTGTGCCACTGCCACTGTTTAGTTATCACTATCTAACGTAATAAAATTACTTATTGATATACTTCTTTTATCAGTTATAATGTAAAAGTTATGGTTGTTACACCCTTTATTAATTATAAATAAATACTTTTTATAAATTTTGTTTGTAACATAATTCTTTACTTGAAAACGAGTACAGCATGTAGTCAAATCAATTGATTTTTTGATTTACAGAAGGAATCACAGTCAAATCTTGACAGTATGCGCCAAACAGATTTATAGTATAACTGGGAAAGTTTCCGCATTTATTTATTTATAAAGAATATTTACAAATAAGCAGGATGGCCACTTCAATAGAAAAACTACTGTTATCCTTGTGGGTCCTGCTTTGTTAAAAATCTTTAACATAAATAGTGAGTAAAAACTATGTA
>JAULBZ010002055.1:0-19779 GCA_032360805.1 Neoturris breviconis
TAACTCCTACTGGGCCCAGTTGTACGAAAGCCGATTAATGCTAATCTAGGATTAAACCTGGATTAAAACTACTTTCTACCAATCAAATGTCGTGAAAAGAGAATTTAATCGAAGATTAAACTAATCAGCTTTCGAACAACTGGGCCCTGGTGATGAATTGACAAAATTATGATTAGGCAAAAAATTCCGCGCGAAAGCCAAAAGAAGAATTGCATTGGCAGAAATTGACATCATACGCGATGTGTAATATCAATTTCTACCAATGGAATGTCTTCTTTTGGCTTACGTGCAGAATTTTCTGCCTAATAGAAATTAATCTTTAAATCACCTTAAATATATATTTTTATGTTGTTGACCTCAGTATTTCTATGGCATGCCGTGTTTTGATATATCGTAATATACTGTTGCCTGTTTTTGTAAAATACATTGCTCGTGAATTGTCCCAAACATTAGGACCATATCCATAACGTTCGGGAGAAATTTCCTGCCAAAATATCCGAAAATCAAGATCATCAAGTTTTGTGCAACCTCGTTCCCAAGGCTTCTTCTCTCTTGACGAACGTCAAAAGTGAAGAAACCCTGAGTACGAGGTTGAGTTTTGTAGTATTCGTAAATACTGATAATTTTGAGATATTGTCTGATGATAATCGAGTAAACACAAATTCAAATCAACATTGTACAAACTAATATTGATAATAAGGCAGAATACAATACTGCAAAGTTCCAAAAGGCGGTAGATGGCTAATTGTCATAATTTATTCACGCATGCGCAATAATATTTATTTTAATATTAGTGCGCACGTGTGCTGAATTATTAAATCAATTTATACACGTATGTGCAATGTTTTCTAACATTAGTGAGCACGTGCGTTCATCTACGAAAGAGAACCTTTTCAGTCAAAATCCGATTATCATTAGTTTTCCAAGAAGTTTTTAGGACAACTTAGACAGTCATCCTGTCACTAATGTTATTTTTTAAATATTGTAGAGCCGGACATTTTTGCTTCCTGTGAGATTCATCATTTATTTGAATTTAGAAATGTGTTTCCTACTTTGATGAATTGAATACAAAGAAAGCATGGCGTCCTTGTAAATTTGAAAATAATCAACGAATCATTGAAGATTATTGGATCGAGGCTACTTACGAAAACGAGGTTATTGCTGCAGCTGTTGTAATTTATTTAGCCTCGGATGGATTAGGATCATCAAGCCAAACGTTTATTGAAATTGAACTGAAAGATACTAATGGAGCGTACCATAAAGCCACAAACAAAGAAACGTCTCCTAATTGTAAAAACAATCCAATGGCTGTTCATGTTATGCATGATATGACACAACCCGTTTTTAAAACAAATGGTGTACGGATTAAATTCAATAGAAGTGCATCACATATCGGAATATCAGCAGTTACATTGCGTTCTGCAAACACAGAATACTACCACAAGTGCAGTAAAAACGAATTATACGACCCAAGAACAAAAAAATGTCGCTCGTATCAACAAGATGTTCTACCGTGTAAAGTGTATAAAATGCAGAATGCTAAGATCAACTGCACTGGAAATGAAGATGGTGACAATTGTCAGGTGACTTGTAACAATGGTTATTTACCACGTGATAGTTTTATTGCTCGTTGCGATTTAGGTGAATGGAGGTCTACATCACGTTGTGTACCAGTAGATTGTGGAATTCCACAAATTAAACACGTAATACCAGGTAGGCATAATTTCCCTTCCAGTACAAGCTTGAATATAACTGTCGGACATCGCATGTGGGGAAGGGTTTTTTGAGTATAATGTTCAGCTTTTAAACTGAACATAGTGTAACACTATACCGTAAAATCCGGTATATAAGCCCTGGGCTTATCTGATTTTAAAGACTTTTTTGGGTAGGGTTATACGTTAGTGGGCTTATACGGGGACGGAATAAAACGTTGGTAGATTGAGATTTTTGATATTTCATAATCGATTAAAGAAAATAGATCTACCAACTCTTGCCTACAGAAGGGCTAGGGGCGAAATTATAGAAATGCCATCACTACTCTTAAGGTGTTCCCTCTTTGCATCTGAGAACTGTACTCAAAAAACACTCCTCCACAAGTGATATCAGACCGTTATCTTGAAGCTTGAAACACGTAACCAACGTTATTGCTAAAATGAAAATCCGTTCAGTAATTCAATAAGCACCATTCGAGGCTCAAATCGCAAAAAAAGAACACCGCTAAGGCTTGAATGAAAATCAAAAATTCCTGGTGCTTGTAAAAAAAAGCATGTAGCTATTAGCCTGAGTTCCAGTCCCTAACTACGACAAGTAGTACTACTACTACTTGTCGTAGTTAGGGACTGGAACCCAGGCTACTTGTCTCAGCCTTTACTGATAATTCGTTTTCATCAAATATATATGTTTACGTAAAGTAATCATGAAAATGAAAAAAAATTGAATTTTGTCATTTAACAAATCCTTTGAATTCATTTTCCCAAGAAAAAGTTCGAGTTATACGAAGAAATTAGCCGAAGGGAGACTAAAAAATATCCGAGGTTCGAGTTAACAAGTGATTCTTATAAGGAAGTATTAGGGAAGGTTCAAGAAACCGAAGACAATAGTTCGAGATAATAAAAGTTCGAGCTATCCGGTGTTCAAGTTACCGGGAGTTCACTGTATATCCTATTTAAAATTTTGAGAGTTTCGAGATTTACTTTTTGAAATATTGCCAGATTATATGAAGAGCGGAACAAATCATCAGACAAAGAGTTCCATAGCTTTGTATTTCGAGGAAAGAAACTAGTTTCATGAAATTTACAACGAGATTTAGAAATGTCGAGAATGAAAGAGTGTTTTGGAGAAGTGAGTTTTTTGAGTGAAAGAACGAAGAGAAGGATTATAAGGATTATAACAGAAAGGAGAAAATAGATTATTGAACAAAGCGGCGCAAACCCAGAGATACCCGGTACTCCAGTAAGTAGAGCTTGAAAAGAACAACGAGGCCGAATTATATTCAGGAAGTCATTCACACGCTATCTTCAATAAGCAAAGTCATCATAAAAATATCTTGCATTATATCCCCCAACATCCCATACATTCTTCTCAACTGGGCACACAACCTCTCATCCATATCCTCCTCTTCAGCAGGCACCTCATCCATACCCTCCTCTCCAGCGGGCACCTCATCCATACCCTCCTCTCTAGCGGGCACACAACATCCCATCCATATCCTCCTCTCCAGCGGGCACCTCATCCATACCCTTCTCTCCAGCAGGCACCTCATACATACCCTCCTCTCCAGCGAGCACACAACGTCTCATCCATACCCTCCTCTCCAGCAGGCCACAACGTCGGATGAACGTTGAAACAACTGTATAATTTGTTACCTCTCTTTTTTTTATTAAAAACTAAATGAAATATTTTCCAAGCAGACAAAGAGAAGAACCGACTATCAATAGAACTTGACCAGAACCCTCGATCGGAGGGGAAGGGGGGGGGGGTTGTTCGGCAGAAAATTGGACTTCCATTTGGAACTTAATCTGATGAGTGGGATTGACAGTTATTTTATTAGTAGTAGTATTTATTATTATATTATTTTTATTATTTTTTCCATGTTTCCATAACACGTCCACATAGACGTTAAAGTCTTTTCTGAAAAGGCTATATATTTCTTCATCGTCCAGATAACGAAGAAAACCTGGTCAGGATTATGAATAGTAATCAAAGAAATCAATTTAATTTTTAGGATATTTCCATATGTTTTCCAGAGCAATTACGTATTCTACTCAACACTCCAATCCTCGACTCACAATCTTAGACATTTAGGAATGAACATTTTACAAACTTTCACAAACAAATTTCTACAAACTATCCACGCCACAATGATAATAAAAACGCGGAAAAATGACATACACGGCAACTTAGTCCGGAAACAGAGAAGTATAGGAGTCCGTTTTCAGTAGTCTTTCACCCTGTGTCCTAAAGAAAGTATGATCGATTTAGGGTAGAAAAACATCCTTGTTAAGTATGTTCTTGACTCATAACAGACACAGTATTAAAGGACAATTTAGTAACAAAAAATAAAGACGAGAAGTGTCGTTTTAGATGCCATTTTTTAACTTTTAATTTTGTGACATATAACAATAAACAGTACGACGAACCTAAGTGTGTCAATATCATGTATTGATCACACTTAGTAACTGCTAACATATATACAGAAAAGGGATCGGATACGTCTGTAGCATAATAACAATATTAAGTCTGGCAATATGCAATCAGATGGTTGTCAATATTGTATTGTACCTTTAACCAATTATGGTATGATCTGGAAGTGGCCAAGGGTCATCTAATTAAAGGGTTTAGTCTAGAGGAAACTGTAAAGTTAGATGGTTAGTTGAGCAATGAATCACGTCCATTTAAAATACCAAAAGAATATTTGAAATCTTACAATAATTGTTAAAAGATAAACAAATATTTAAAAAAACAAGACCTTAGTTAGGAACTGTATTGAGGAGAGTACTGAGTCAATGATCTTGCAATGGATTGGTCTCTTTGTCCCGAAGAAAGACAAAGTTCATTGATTTAACACACTTCTACACAGGTTTTCTCTTATTGAATTTTGTCAATTTTAGTTGATTTAATCCTAACAAAATTTTGAGATGGTCCCTTAGTCAAATCAAAAGAAAATGTGAAAATATTTTAGATACAGTGGTAAGCTACAAGATGTATTTTCTGAATTCAAGGGGAAGTGAAAAGTCTCTTGAAAACATGGACAATGAAAGTGGTGACAGGTGATACCTGAGCCAGGGCAATATCTTGGTTCGATTCCTGGTTCCAAAAAGATTAGGAGGGAATAGGCTAGTAGTAAATTTGAAATCCCTGGATTCATTATTGAAGAAGGGAACTATGTGCACAAACCGCATTTAACGGAAGCGTACTTTTATCTGTCCTCCTCTGTCTCTACAGTCAATATCAGTCCACTGTCGATTCGAATGGTCCGTAACGTTGTACGAATTCATTTGTTTGTGTTTTGGTCGAACCTCAGCGCCCCGAATAGTTACTACAGGTGCCAGTGGTTTTGTTGTAAAGATGCATCCGGCTAATAGTGCACCTCAACAGTTTCCCATTGTTGTGGAGAACAAAGGAGGAAACAATTATGGCGCGGAGCATAGTGGGATCCAGTTCAGAGACTAGAATTTCTGGGATTAGTTTTAGATTCGTTGACAATGATTCCGACTTTGCCAGAAGACAAGGTACAAAATATTGTGAAGGAACGTCAATTGTTTATTCACAAAAAATGGTGTGTGTATGTCAAATTTTAAAAGTTCTTGGTAACCTAAATTATTCAGTTCAAGTACTTCTCCCGGCTACACATTGCATTATCGACCTCTGTACAGAAATGTCCTGGGATTAGTAATGTTGTCACCAGAATGCAGAGAGGTGTTGAACTTGTGCATAGAGAACCTGCATGTCAGCAAATGGTAGATGATTCAAACTTTTCCAGTTTTGGCAATCTTGATAAAAGTTTTAGTGCAGGGCTGTCGAGCACAGCAAATGACAGGAGCTTGATAAAAGTTTCAGTGCAGGGCTGTAGAGCACAGCAAATGACAGGAGGAACCAATAAGAAAGGGAACAAGAACGTTTTAGAGTTAAATGGAGTAGCTAAATCTGGCTTTGAAATCGTATTATTGCAGATACTATTTCAGGACGACAACAAAACAGCATTGGATACAAGCTTTCCGCTGTTAGTAAAATGAATTTGGTATATATAATTGATCTGAAATCTTATGGAGATTTCCCGAAATGATATTGAAGAAAATGCGAAGCGCCCTGAAACAAAATTCCGATTTCATGACTTAAATTGGGATAAGATGACAGAGCTTCGACCCAGCTAGACCAGTCCGTAGATAACATTTTTATATATTTTCTTCCAGGTGGGATGACTACTGATGTAGCATTTGTAGTCGTTGTATGTTGAGTATACACGTCACAAGAAAAACAATTCCGGAAACTCCCACAAGAATTTTATCGAGTAACCCTAAGTACGACGTTCAATCACGACGAATTCTGTTGTTCCCAGTACCCAGGGTTTTGGAACAAATTCGAATTTTCGTAGCATTTGTCTTTCTAATCAAAATATAGACTTTTTCTCTAAGTTGAAATTTCGATTTTTTGCAAAAAGTTCACTTTCTCTATAGTGTTTTTTTTCAAGATGTACCTAAGTTGCGATATTTTGTCGTTAAACAACTAAAACTTGTTTGGTAACAGTAGTTACTTTTATTGTATAAGTGACAGCGTAGACATTGTTATTTTTTAAAAAAGAAATAGAAGAAAAATAATTATGATGTCATCAGTCAGTTTTTGCCCGAAAGTTTTAGACTTGGGGCACGATAGGGACTTGAACTTGAATGTGATAAAATGTCATTTTAGTGACTCCTCTACTAGCTTTAATAGAATCTATCAGGGGAACCAAAAAAAATATTTTCTAGATGTGTTTACAACGTATTTTTGTTGGTTAAATTTGATGATATCATAGCTTAAATTGACATCTGCTAAATGCTTGTTTAGCACATCTAAGAATGTTCTTCGTTCTCCGGATAGATTCTATTTAAGCATATGGAGGGGATACTAAAATATCAATTTATCACAATTAAAGTCATGTGTCACTGTCGTGCCCCAAGTCAAAAAGGTATATTTAGGCTAAAATTTCTCGATGACGTCATAAACATTTTTGCTCTCCTATTATCATTATCAAAATTATATTATTATTATTATTATTATTAGTTTTTAGTTCATTCGTAACTAAGCTGATAGTACCTCTTAAATGTATGGGTACTAACCAGTTTGACTGGTTTCACCGCTAAATATACCTTGGGTGCATTTTTGTAATTAAATCCAAAAAGCGGGGGGAAAATCGGGGCGAATCGGAAAATCATTTAAGCGTAAATATCTTGAAATATGAAAACATTTTTATGCAGCCTAAATGAGTTTCACCCTAAACGAAGAAACCAATGAAATGCAAGATCGTGTAAGGTGAAACTCAATTAGAAGATCATATAAAGGCTGCCTTAGAATGGGAAACGGGAAGCGACAGTTTGCTAGCTCATCTGTTTGTAATAAACGTCTACAACATGAAATTTATGCCCGTTGATATGATATATATGTTATATTCACATAGCCTTTTGTTAAAACACCTTATGAAAGTCATGCTCATTGCTGATATATACGTTTGTCTATGTGTTTTGTTGTTGTTGTTTTTATAAGAACAATCTTCCTGAGAACTGTAGCCTCGTTTTGACTAAGAAGAAACGTACCACGCTCAGATTTATAAAAGTTCCAAATAAAACTTATGTTAGAAAATAAAGAAAATACCGTCCTGAAGATTGAGAATCAATATGTATTCCTATATATCTATTGTAAAAATAATTGTATTGTCAAAATAGTTTTGTGAACAATAAACCTATTGCTAAAGTAATGAAAAAGTAAAATATTCTTGTATAAAGCAGATGAAGAACATAAGGATATACATAAGAAACTTATTGAGACTCAAATTACGAAGAGAAAAAAATAACTCTGATCCATCAGAAATATTTAATATGTTTTTGGTTTTTGTAATAAAACTGAACTCACATCAATATGTGATATTTATTTTCTACCAATGAGATATCTTTATTTGGTTTTCGCACTGAAGATTCCTCTTGATTAAAATCCAACTTTTACTGTTTTGTTTTTAAACATATTTAGTCATGTTTATAAAAATCTACCATGATAAGAATAAATGTTTTCAAAACTACCTAAAGTATACATAATTCCTTGTTGTGAACAAATTTCTAGCTTCCTGAGGTTTTGAACACCCATAGATAAATTCGATCAAATGGAATATAAATTACACCCTAAGTAGAAGTTAAAGGGTGTTACGTTAAGTAGCATGTATTGGATTGGTTTCGTCAGATTTATTTCATCTCTGGAAACTTTGTTTTTAATCTGAATTCACGTCGGCTTCCCCTGTGGAGGAGCATCTTTGGACACTAATTTGCAGCCTGTTGACTGCAAATTAGCCTCCAAAGATGCTCCTTCACAGGGAAATACCGACGTGTAATCAGGGGCCTGCCCTACTAAGTAAGATTAATGTTAACAAACTTATCTATAATTAATTGGCTGCTCTATACGAAGAAGCCAATCACATGCACGATAATTGATCTTTTTGCTCTTTCTGGTAAACCCAAATTCTTTGCTTCACAGTGAGTTTACAACAGTTGTTGCTAAAGCAGGGGCTAATATAATTTCCGACCATTACAGTGGAGGAGAGACTTTTCGGAATATTTTCAGCCAAATCGGCTAAAAAGATTCAGAACAATATCTCTTTCACAGTGATAACCGGTTGTTACTTGTAACCCCTGCCAAACTGTATGCAAAGAAATAATACATCAGCAACCTTGATTTTGATTGGTTTTCTTTATTTAATAAGCCAATCAGTTTCAAGTTCGTAAGAGTGTATATGTTAATAAGAACGGATCAACGTTGAAACAACGTCCAAACGATTATTATTATTATTTACAGAAAGTTAACGATCTTGCAATTTGATTGGTTTTTCATACCAAATAAACCAATAAATAGCAAGAACTTCTGAAAATAGTAAGCAGTATGTAGCTCATAATTTAACTCACCTAGGTTTTCATTTTCTTCTTTTTTTCGCAATGATCGCTTTTGAATATCTCACGAAATGAAATAGTGTTCTTTTATTGAAAGAACAGTCAGGTGGTTAATAAACTGAAACTTAGTTACCAGTACTTTTCTTGGCTTATATTCATCTTTTAAACTACATAAGGAATCTTTTCCTCATTCATTTTCTTATTTTTTAATTGTGAGTTTGAAAACTAATTATAAAACATTCTTTTTCATGAAACTTAGTTATCCCCGATATATTCCGATATATTCCGATATATTCACAATATATTCGTCAGTCCTTGAACAATAATTTTTCCGAATTATTTTTTTTAAAAAACTCTTTTCTTTTACAATATTTTATCCAGTGGGCAAAAACTTGTTCAATGTTCGCAGTAAAAACGCTGACCAACCTCGTTCCCAGGGCTTCTTCTCTCTTGACGTTTAACGTTATGCGTTAAACGTCAAGAGAGAAGAAGCCCTGGGAACGAGGTTGAACGCTGACGGACTTTGAACAAGTTTTTGCCGACTGGGTTAACAGTTGTTCTTTTGTTCTTTTCCATATTTTAGGGGGTAAAGATAGCAGAATTTCTTATTCTTGTTCTTCTATTTTTTGACAACATAACCCCCTGAAATATGAATTTCAAAAAGAGATTTTTATGACAAACTTTTGAACATCAGGAGGATATGACTAGCACGAATGAGTTAGTAGAATAAAGAACCTTGGTAGCAAGACACTAATCTGTTTTGAATTGGCTTCTCACAGGGAAATCTATCTGGTTTTGATCTGTTCTGAGTTGGTTTCTCGATATGTGAAGATTTAGAAAAGCTCTGACTGTAATATGGATACCAGTTCTAGGATAAGATGTTAAAACGACATTAAAACATCATCATTTTGAAGTTTATAAGATGTGTTTACACAGATAAAAAGACAGAAGTCAGAAGTAGTCAGAAGTAGTTTTCGACGTTGTTGAAGCGTCTTTACAATGGACTTTTAACAACTGTGGAATGACTAGAATGAGTAGAGAAAGGAGAAAATGTTGGTCAGCCTACAATGCAAACTTAAAAAAAAATATTCCAGAGAATTTTTGTTGAACGACCATATGTTTTCTAATCCAGAAAACGAACCAGATAATTCATTAAGTTACAAGCGAGACAGGATAATCTAAAGTGAAGTAATCAAATATTAATTCGTAATACTTTTATTGGTTATATTTATACAGATGATCATACAACTAATTGATTTCTTCCTATAAAGAACCTAATCATTGTTGACCGAAAATAATCTCCATTGAAGATTTACCAAACTCCTTCCCATAGCTTCTTTCCGCTTTTTGAGGGGAGGATCCAAATTTATTCGATATATTCTGTTTATCTGATATAGATTCCATTGTTTGAAAACCTACTGAGGAGAGTACTGAGTTTTGTTGATTTTGGAGCGAAATTTTAAGATGGTTTCTTACTTGCATTGTTGGGGATGTGCCGGCACATGACGTTTTTTCAATGCAAAAAAGACGTCGTCCTAACGTCAAAACAAATATTTTATGTTGAAAAAAAGTCTCCGTACCAATTAATTGGGTTAATACTTCTAGTTTTCGAATACCGTAAATGTCGAATAAGCGCCTGATCCAAGAGGGAGCATATCCGAGAGCTTCTTACGTTCAGTGGCAAACTGATTCAAATAAAAATGAATGAAACATTTCTCAAAAAAGAAACTGGTCTTCAATAAAATATGAATCATAAAAATTACTCAGAACATGTTCGAATAGGCGTCACTTCCGTTTCTTTATTATATTCGTCTAAGCGCTCTAAGAAGGAAGCATCTTTTTTAAAATCACTCCAGGATCAGTTATGGTAGCTCACTGAAATTCGCACAATATTTTGCCATGCATAGGCCTTGGATTCAATTTGTTTGTAGATTCACAACAATATTTCGCTATACATAGGCCTTGGACCCGATGTGTTTGTAGATTTCGCCATGCATAGGCTTTGGACTCGATGCGTTTGTAGATTTACAACATGGCACTTCATTCGTTCAGTTTTCATTTTTTCACGTAAAAAAGCTAAAACATAACTGCCGCACATCGCCTGTCGGGGAGCAATTTTAGAGTTGCAATGATGTTGAGATTTTCTTTGGTGGGCACCCGACATCTAGACAACATTGCAAAGACGTCGTTTGACGTCACAACGTCGAAAACAACGACTTTTCAACGTTGGTTAGACGTCGCGTGTGGCAGGGTATGATGTATTCGAAAGCAAATATCCCAGTGCGCAAAACTTGTTCAAATTCTGCAGTAAAGACGCTAGAACGACGATATTGCCTGCAGGATTGCACCATAAGTTGTTTATCTAAATGCTGATGACACAAATCTATTATTATTATTATCCTCTTTGTGACATCATATCTTGATAATAACTATTTTAATAAGAAATGTTTTGGCGCACAACATGATATAGCGGATTAACTCATGGTATTTGCAAATGTCAAGCACTCCACCAAGTGGCTTTCTAAGAGTAGCTCTTTGACTGTTATCGTGTAATAAATAGATAATTTGATCGTTTTCAGTTTCATTCCGAATATTCGGAAGCTACAACTATCTAACTTTTTTTTTTACGCTGAGCGTTTTTCAAGCGCCTTAACATTTCCATAAGGAACTAAGTAAAACTTAGTGAAACAAAACGACGAAGAGCTGATTTTACGAAAGTAAAAGTTGATCATGTGCTACACACCTCTTCTGTCAGCTTACGTTTGCGTTATCTATCAGCAGTTACCTGTAGCTATCAAACAACAGGGCATCTTCCAGTAGTTACCTGTAGCTATCAAACAACAGGGTTTCTTGCATAATCCTTACAAAACTTTCATTGCAACTGTATGCAACTGTGGTTGGACCAACATTTTGTAAACTTGTAAGTTATATTGAACTGATTTACTGCATTCCTCCGCGTTTTTGCCCACCCCGTGTGTTAGCACAAGGGCTTAGTTCCAGAACTATTCCCATGGGCTTACATAACAACGATTTTACGATGCAAAATCAAAAAAGAATCTCTTAAAAACCTTTAGAATGTATTCTTTTTCTGTGGTATAAAGTTGTTATTCTAAAACGACTTTCCCAGGTATACGATAGTATTTTGCGACGTCTTTTCGACGTCTTTTCAGCGTTGACTAGACGTCGCGTACTGGCAGGAATACTATCATACGATGTCTGCACAACGTCAAAATAGCATACAAGCGACGTTGCAACGTAGTTTTGATGCTAATTCAACGTTGAGCCGACGCCCGTGCCTGCAGGTACATGATGAAATGATGTCTCGACGTGGTTTTTAATATGATGGTGTATCAACTAGAAGGGTTTATCACACAAGGAAGTTGTCATGTACATCAGTTGCTTGACAACTAAAGCTTGGTTTCTAATAACAGAGCAAATATTATGATTGGCAGTCGTGCGACTCTGTGTTTCACAAACCATTAAAAGAATTCACACAAATGTCCGACAGCTGTCGCGAGACTGAAAAAGCATCGTATGACAATGACAGTACATTTATTGCACGACGTTCTGTTTCCAATACAACGACTGTACGACGAAATTCAGTTATTGAAAACCAAGCTTCAGTTTTTAACCAAAGCATATGGCTTTGCCCAGACATCACTGAATATTGACGAAATCAAAAAAGAATAGTGTTGTCAGTTTTTACTTCTGTAAATTTGCGCATTTTCAAAATACATTTGCGGCGATAATGATTCAGCCTGATCACTAAACCGTAGTCGTAGTTTTACTAGAATCGTAAATAAGAATTTGAAAATCACACCGCCATAAAATCCGGTCTTTCCTTTTCAGAGTGACTGTGAGGCTAACAACATCCTTGTTGGGGTCACACATCATGTGACGTCAATTTCTACCAATGAAATGCCTTCTTTTGTTTTTCTAAACAGATGTTTTCCAAATCAAAATTCGTTCCCATGGCAGGGTACTGAATCAACGATCTTGCAATTGGTTGGTTTCTTCGTACCGAAGTAACCAATCAATTGCAAGTTCGTTGACTTAACACTCTTCTTCGTAGATTATTTTTTTCTCAAAGTGAGTCGTTCTCTATATAACGAGGAGGAGAATCATTGTTGGTACTACATGATGTTTATATATACAATAAGCCAAGAAAGTCACAAGAAACTCGCCAGTATATATATATATATAGAAGTTCAAATATTAGTAGTGCAAATATTTCCGTGACGTCATTTTATCAAACGTGACAATTTCATACGCGAAAAATGTTGGCTAAACATTATTAAATTGTTATGATTTTTTTATGTTCCATAAATTCCTAGTGGGCAAAAACTTGTTCAAAGTCCGCAGTAAAGACAATAGAACAACGCCTTCGAAGTTTTTGCCTACTGGGTTAAAGTTTTAAAAGCGTGAACTTGATTGGTTTCTCCTTGCAATTCATGTAATGTAGACCGGCCTTTATTTACGGCTGCAATCATATTACCAAAGGCCTGTTGTAGGCGATCTAATAGTCTACAATATTTTCCCTAAACTGTAAGACATTTCGTGAATTTTAACGAGTTCTCGACACCGCACATGAAACATAAATGCGAAAAACACAGATTTATCTCAGGGATTGACATTATAAATTATGATAAGTTGAAGTTCCGAATTTTTGCACGAATTTCCCTTTTACCAAATGTTTATGATCACAATTGTAAGGTCCTAGGTTTTTTGCAAGTTCGACCAATTCTGTTGTCCTTAGACGCATATAATATATAGTATAACCCTACCAAACGTCTTTTGAGATGCTACCTTACTAACCCTGAAACATGTCTGGAACCACTTTCAGGGGAACAGGTAGACGGCAGTGCTTCAGAGACGTGGCGACTCGAACCTTGCCCCCAAGCATGGTATTGAACCGGGAACCTCCGGATCATAAGCTGCTTAACCACTTAGGTCCCTAGATTAGAAAAATGATGTTTAAAAGTGCAAAGTGACTTCTTGTTTTTGTATTTATATTCTAGCTTATTCGAGAATCTTGTGAACTAACGTATTCTAGTTTTCGATATTATCAACGTGGTTATTGATTACGTCACTGGCTACGTCATTGCTTAAGTCATTGATTTCATAATGAATATGAAAACTATAACCATACTGGTTATGTTGTTGCATTCCAGTTCAAATCATCAACGAAAGCGATATTCCCGAGCGATCCATCATCAAAACAGAAACACTGAAAGAGAAATGAGAATGCAAACCAACATGGTTCCAGAAACTTTGAGATACGAATCGGAGTATTCATCACCATCAATTTGTTTTTATATAATGAAATATATAAATAAAGATGTGTGTTTTCAAGGATCGTGTATCAGTATAACTTTAACACGAATTGTTCAAGAATGTGTTACTCCTTAAGTGCGGAACCTGTCAACACAACACACGACCTCGTATGAATGTCGAAAAGACGTCGTTTCGACGTCGCGACGTCAAAACGAACGATGTCTTTTCGACGTTTATATGACGTTGCATATCCACTAGATGGTTTTATTGCAATGAACATGAATTAATGTAAATAAATACAGATCACGGCGTGAGAGCCTACCAAGTACGGTGTCTTATTTTCCGTATTCGGTAGTCTTTCACCCTGTGCACATTTAATTTGTAAAAATTTAACTGCTTGTAAACCATAAAAATAATAATTGTACATAATCTCAACGTTTATTCTGTGCCTTTTTAACTCTGGTCACACATAAGCTAAGTTTACACGCTACGATTAATCGGGCCGATTTTGGCTAATCGGCTACGAATTGCAAAACCTTTTGGAAAGAGTAGACATTTTTCCGATTTTTTAAGAAGATAGATGAAAAAAGCCCGATAACTGGTAGAGTGTAAACCTAGCTTTAGGCATTGTCGCAAGCTTCTTTGAGTGATTACCGTCTCTCCATCGTTCGGCAAAAAGATAAACACAATTAAAACAGCTTTTTAGGGCAATTTCTTCAGTTTCGTTTGAAGATTCACAGTATGAAAGAAAGCTACGTCTACACGCTGCAAGTAATCGGGCCGATTTGGGCTCCTATCTGGAAAAATCAACTACGATTCGGAAAAATCTGTACTCTTTAGAATTTTCCAAGTTGTATCCGATTTTTCAAGATGGTAGCCAAAATCAGTCCGATTGATCGTAGCGTGTAAACGTAACTTAATGTAGATGATGGAATAAGTCCCTCAGGGACATATCTAACAGAAACCTTTTAGGGTGGGGCTTATTTAAAATTGGGCGCTCAATCGGCACGGGGACATTTTTTCTATTTAGAGTGTATGGTTGCAAAAAATAAAGGAAGAATACAAAAATCGTAACAACTTACCGTAGAAGTGTGCCTGTAGGTAAGTTGTTGTACATGTAAAAAAAAAAGAAAAACAATGAACAATGAAAAGAAAAAATGCCTGATGTCAATTTCTACCAATGAAACGTCTTTTTTTTGGCTTTTGCAGCTAATATTTCGCCTAGTGGAAATCAACCATAAGAAACACAGATATCATTGACACCACGTAGAAAATTTGAATGAACTTTATAGCATAGTAGCATGTTAGTTAGCAAGATCAGAAGATCAGAGGGTAATGGTAGTTGAAACCTCACTAAGCTGCAACAGTAGTAATCCTTCATTATATATACAGTCAACATTTGTCTCGACTGCCGTATATCTCAGACGTCATTACTTATGATGACATCATTAAGGCAAAACAGGTGGTGCAAAAAAAAACAAAAAAACAGTTGAAGCAAAAAATAAGAAGAAAATTTTTTTCCGAAAAATATTTTGTGCAACCCGTTAAAAATTTGGTTGCTAACAGAAAATTACCCCTAGTTACCATTTTTTACCAAAATAATTCTAGATAAATTACAGGAAAATTCCTAAGATTTCTAGTGCTGTATAAGCAATTATATCAGAAGTTATTAAAAAATAGACCCCTCCACAGCAGGAATAGGGTTAATATGAAAGTATGCAACTTCCAAGTCAACAGCTTTAACATAAAACATAAAAGCTGACATGGAAGTAAAGACTATGACATATCTGAAAAAATATCGATTCTCTCAAAGCGCCAAAAGTTTAAGTTTCTGATCAATTGGATATCTGTAATTTCCTCCTTTCTTGCAGGATAATGCGTGTTTAAGGTTAAATTTAGTGCCGCATTCACAGTTTACAAGTAAACGTGAGTGTTCTCAACGATATCTAATGCGAATAAAATCCCAAATATTTTGCTCATTCATTACATATCCTTCGTCTTTTAAAGGTAAAGTCGTCAACCATATAGAAGCTCCAGCTTCACGATTTAATTCGTTTATGTGCTCTTGCATAGGGTACATACTTGTTTTCAATTCCCGTAGAATCTTGTCGTTTCGCTGGGCTTTAGAAACTTTTATCTATTTTTTTTTCTTAATGGTATCTGGATCCGTTTCGTGTTTTATGTTTTGGTCACTTTAATAATAATACTTTAGGAATAAAATTTATAGTTTTAAATTTCCAAGAATTTAAGTTATGGTTACAAATTTCCAAGAATTAACTTATGGGGACAACATGAATGGCTGGTTACATTCCAAGAATTTGTTGTATGATTGCTGATTAAAATTCATGGTTAAATAAGTAACTAATTTATTTTAAGCTATCATACAATATTTACAGCTCAAAACATGCTGTTTATATCTCCAAAAGATGATCATTTTTTTTCTGGTATATAAGTTCTGTGAGAAAAGTGTTGTCATTCCATAATTTGGGTCTAAAACCTTTGGATCACTGATCAATAACTCTATCTCTCTCTCTCTCTTTGCAAAGACATATCAGACTGAATAGTATACTGTGATATATACAGTAAGGAAATTAGCCACCAAAATGCGTCAAAGTTATGAAAAAATGCAAGTGCTTTATACACAAAAAGGTAGTAGACAGTCTTGCTTGAAACCCAAACATCAAGATTTGCAGCTGAAAACTATACTCAGAGAACACTCCTCCATAGTATATTGTTGCAATCGTTGTAAAAATGTTAATTGCACTATACACAGAAGCAGAAATAAGAATAAATAATCACTGTGGAGGAGAGATCTTCGAGCATTGCTTTAGAGTTTTACTTAAAAATTACTCCCCCACAGTGATTATTTGCTAGAGGGAACCAATCAACAACACTCTCCTTTGCAGAGCATTAAAGCTTACCTATCTCAACATTGCGCCTTTCATTCTTTGAGAGTTTAAAAACATTTTCCTAAACAAAAATGTGATTACGGTCAACGTCCGCTAATTCAAACCCATAAGGGAACAAGTGATTCGTTCGAAATAGCGAATGTTCAAAATATCAAACATATTTTAGGGCAAATGTAAACTCTGGGGACCAAAATTAAGGAAGTTTAAAATATTCCAACAAATTGATGTTAACTGTATATAGGTGTGTTATAAGCATTTTGAAAATGGAAGGAGATCTATACTGTCAAAGGCAGTAATTAAAAACAAGTGTTACAAGCCTCAAAATAATGGTTGGACATCACCTATGGAGGAGGGGCTTTTGCAATTTTCAGCTTTAAAATAGAAAACTGTACCCAAAAATCACTCCTCCGCGGGTGATAATCAAATGGTCGAACTACTGGTGTTGCAAGGTTTCACTGCACATTTAAATGTACCAGTGTCCAAAATAAGAGGAGATAATCACTGTGGCAATGCTCAAAAATCCCTCCTCCGAAGCGATTTATTTCAAACACTGTGTTCAATAATAATAGAGCACATATAGAGCTTTTCTCTTTAGCTTAGTGGTTAAAATAATCACAGGAGGGATTATTGAGAAGTGCTTCAGGCTTTCTCGCCAGAAGCAATACTCAATCAAAAGTACGGTATTAAAAGTAGCCCACCAAACCAAGTGAAAGTTAAACCTACGCATATAAATATGATTTGCATACACACATTATATGTCAGTGTTTGAAATAATGTATTTGTTAAGATGGTAAAGTTTCAGTTCATATAAACAATTGGAACACCTTTTTCAAGGTAAAATTATGTCAGGTCACTGTGGAGGAGAGTAGTGAAATTCATATCAAAGATAAACTTTAAATGTCATTAGGATTTCATTTCCTTATTAAGTTGATAAAGTTTCAGATCAAATAAACAATTGGAAAACCTTTATCAAGACATAATTACATTAAATCACTGTGGAGGAGAGCAGTGAAATTTCATACCAAAACCTAAAGCAATGCTCAAAAGTCACTCATCCACAGTGGATATAAATAAATGCCTAGAATTCCGTAACCAAATTCATGACGGTACCACGCCTTTTCGGTCCATTGGACCCTTTTTGCCCAAAACTCGGGACCAAGTGGACAAAAACTAAATATCGCCACGAATGCTGGTACCAAATTTCAAAATGGTAGCACTTCGGGAACATGGTCTATTAAGTCGACCGCCGCCGCCACCACCGCAAAGTGATAGCAAAAGTCCATCCACAGTGATTATTTCCTCTTATCTCAAATAGTACCATTTCTTTTCATTTAGCAACAACAAATATTAAAAATATGCACTGCAGGTGATTTCTCTTTACTTAATATAAATAATTCAATATAAAGGCTTTCATTGAGAAATAGTAAAATTATAAGCACTGTTGGAAAGCTTTATTTAAGATAAAAATTCTGCATTTTTTTATTGAAAGCTCTCCTCCTGTTGTCTTATAATTTACAATTGTCATTTCTACAGAGATTTATATTTTCTAACCTAACATTGATTTAAATATATTTGTTTCAGAGGACTAATGACCAATGCTAACATTTGAAACCATGCACAAAACAAAGAGCAAATGACCACTGTGGAGGAGAGATTTTTGAGCTATAGCTTCATGGTTTATAGAAAATCCCTCCTCCACAGCACATATTTAAAAAATAATTTTCTCTTGCTTTATGATGCAATATATTTTGATTCGGTTACAACAAAGCCTTATGATTTCATTCACACACATAATTCACTTATGTTAGACTTGTTAGCATAAACTTAATTTTGAGATATGGCCTTGGAATTCCAACTTCGATGAAATCTATTGAAATTGTCATACAAGAGATTAAGGATTTTCTAACTTCTGAAGATTTACCGCTAAATTATATTTAAAATAATTTCAATGATTTAAAACTCCTTCTGTTCGCAAATTCTATTGCACTAATAAAAAACATGTGTTCCAAATGAAGTTACACTTAAAGCTAAAAAATAATAAACATACAAATTGAAGTTCTTCTCCACAAATACCGATAGATTTCAAACAAGCAATTTTTTTTGTCATAATAGGCTATTATTAACAATTACAAAGAAAATTAAAATTTATCAATATTTGAGAAATCTGTTTACAAAAAGAATTTAAAAAAAAAATATTTATTAAAACATAATTGCACCACTACATATTTCATCAGATAGAATGTTAGATTTGAGATTGAAGCACTTCTGAATGCAGTATTGTTAACACTTGTTTCTTATTTTCCTTTAAAACTTCACACATCAACACATTAATTATTCTGATTGTTTTATTACTGACTTTACTTTTTAATTTTGTTTTCAAAATATTTTGGCGTCAAAGTTAGATAAAAATCTCTAGAATACGAAATAAATAATTATATCGAACAAAACTTTTATAATAACAAAATCTATCAACTCTTGCTTTTTCAAAGAATATTTTATCTAAGGGATGGTATCAAAAAATAAAATCTACAGAGATGAGTACTGAGTCAATGATCTTGCAATGGATTGGTTTCTTCGTACCGATGTAATCAATACATTGCAAGTTTATTGACATAACACTCTTCTATTTCTGTTGAATTTGGTCTAAACTCCTATCAAAATACTAGCTTTTGGAAGGGAGCATATCAAAAATAAAATACATAGAAAATAACTGAAGCAACAATCTTGCAAAAGACCTGTTCACAAAAACGATGAAACAAGGCAGTAACTGCTCAATGTAGAAACTTCGTTCCGACCGGAAAAAAAGCGAGCAAAGCAAGCCTGCCTAAAAACATCAGCTGGGGACTTGGGAACGCGCTGGAAGTATCGACCTCCATAGGGCACTATTTTGAGCTATCTGTAACAAAACCCTGCACAACCATGGCGAAATAAAACAGACAAAATTAGTTGTTCTACGGGCAACGAAG
>JAULBZ010002056.1:0-19774 GCA_032360805.1 Neoturris breviconis
CTCTGTGATTGTTTTAGAATAAATGTTAAACATAAAAAAAGTGTTTTTTATTCTTGTGTTTTTCATTATCCTTTTTTAAAAAAAAATTCGCAGATTAGACCGCTTTTTTCAAAAATTTCGCGGGGACTAAATTTCGCGGGTGGCGTCTTTCTAAGTTTTTCGAAAGATTAAAGTTCGCGGATTTTCGCGGATAAGGTCAAAATCCGCGAAATCCGCGAACTTTAATCCCCGCGAACATTAATCCCCTTAAAGTACCTTTAATGTAGCCCCACCGAATATTGCCAAAAAAGGATTTTCAAATGTGTAAACTACATTGAGGTTGGGAAACAAGTTTAGAAACAATTACAACCAGTAAAGATGGAGAGTTAAATATCCCATGATTACCACTGTTCCAATTTAATTCCAAAGTGTCCCAATTTAACTCCAATAATGTTGCATCTAATCTTGCTGTAACTGTGAAAACATTATTTTATTTGAGTTGCTATTGTTATGCATGCTTCCATCTTTGTCAGAAGATATTACTTACAGGTGTATTGTAAATTTGGCCTCTAATTGTCTCGCCTGACTATGCATTAGGAAAAATATCCTTTGTTGATCAACGCTACTGTTTTAGACTTCAATATTATCATACCTTGAGCAAGTATTTATTTTTTTGGTGTTATATTCACATATTTAGGCCGTCGTGCAACTGTCATGGAGTGTGAGCATGGTCCGCGAAAAAGAAGTAATGCCCTCAAGCGTATGATCCAACTTCATGGACATAAAAATGCTATGAAGAAAATACCAAATTTAACATGCCCTGCAAGGCTGTTTGTAAAGAAAGTTAGAAAATTCCCCCAGTTTCGTGTTCCTATTGATGCGGATGCTAAGTTGATTCGTCAACTGCAAGAACAATCGTTAAAATTAGTTCGACAAGCTGGTTTTAAATCGGGGGAAATTAGGTAAGTATTGTATACTGTAACCATTTATTTTTGCTAATTTACAAATATTAAAATTGTTTCACCAAAATGTTTACTACGCTACCTGTTTTACACTTGTGTTCAGCAGCAATGCAGAAATGAAAAGAACAGAATAAATCTTATAGCAAATTCAAGTATATATTGTCAAATTCTTTTATTTTGATAAGGGACACTATTTTGAGTGTTAATATTAGTGGTGACCCCCTCGCACAACTTTGGATTGAAAGACTCATAGGACTTAAACTTGGTGGGTGTATACACCAATTTATCCTGAATAGAAGAATAGGCAAATATATATTAATATTTTTTGCTGCTACCATTAAAAGTTTCCTCATGTTTACCTGAAAGGTTAAATAATAAAGCAACTTACCAGATTTTGCAATAATTCCCAAATACTTTTACATTTTAGGCCGCCAAAAAAATTTGATGAAAAGGCACAAAATTTCAAGAAATTTCTGCAAGTCAAAGTACTTATGCACTGCATAAAAGTTTGTGTTGTTGTACAGTAAATAGGATTTTTAATTAACAGATTTAAATCTGTTTTTGTTAGCTCTATTTCTAACTTCTGTTCTAGGTTGTATATGCAACTTCCACTACCAACAGCTCACCGGTACCACAATATAGGATCATCTATTGAAGCATTCCAAAAGGAGTTAGATGAAGCAGATGAGATGTTAGTAGAACCAATTGCTGTAGATGGGCGTGTCCTTGATAAAATACAAGAGCTTGTTCGACAAGGTTATTCAAATCCATTTACTGTAAGGGCTGCTGTGAAGGTAATATACTTTATTATAATCAGTGGCCAAAATGAGAGCAAATAATTACTGTGGAGGAGTGATTTTTGAGCATATCTTTGGGCTATAAAGTGTGAATCAATGCTCAAAACATTTTCCTCCACAGTGATTATTTACTCTTATTTTGACCCCTGATAATATGTGCGATAATGTTTACATATTTTTCTCAATGCTCTTAAGGGTAGTGGAGAACATTAAAAATGGTTTAACTTGAATTTTCAGTTATGGAAATCTATTTCAGCTTCATTTCTTAAAAGGATAAATTGCCAATAACTTATTGCATGAAACTTAGTCAGATTATATATAATCACAAAATAAATGTTTTTGATAGTTTTGGTCACCTTACTAGCCCGTTTTCCCCGAATTTTCCGAAAATTTGAAAATCAGACTTTTTTTGGATTTTTGGGTGATAATGTTTTGGTATTTTGCAATGATTGTTGTTGTTAAAAACCCAGAAACTGTGTTAAAGCATAGATACCTTAATTCACTTAAATTTCGCGCAACTTTAATTTTTGTGCATTTTATTTTTGCGCACTTAATTTTCGCGCACCCTAATAGAGGTCATAAGAAATTAAAGGAAAGAGTCAATAATGCATGTTATAAACAACATCTTCCTCACACATTTATTTTTTGCGTGGCTTAGTGCACGAAAAATGTATATTTTTGTGCAACCAATTGTTTGTGCAGCTGTCTAAAACTGAAAACCGAATTGGAAAATGTTATCTAGAACACTTCTAAACGTATTTCTAAGAATATACGAATTTTGGGCAAAATGTGATATTTCAAATTTTTTGTAATGTCATCAGAAAAATGAGAATGTTAGCGAAAAAAATTGTCATAATTTTGTTCCTTTTGTGATATACCATTAGCCTGCCTAGTTTCATCCTTGTACTACTAGTTGTTTAAAAGTTACGGAGGGGGCCATGAAATGTTCAAAAAAAGTCCAGCCTGAAAAGATTTAACATAACCATTTGCAAAGAGTAATACTATAATCCCTTAAAATATCAATTGCACATTTATTCAATATAAAAGCTTATGATAACTGTGGAGGAGTGATCTTTGAGCATAACTTCAGGCTAGAAGCCTGAACCAATGCTCAAAATCTCTCCATGATCATAATTTGCTTCTGTTTTCAGACATTGCTTACAATTAATTTATCTTTTTCAGGACTATGTGGAAAATAAGATGCAAATAAATGTTCAAGAAACGCGACCATATAAGCATAATAAAGCATTTTATCCTCCGCTTATCGAAATTCAAAATATCATCCAACAAACCGAAGCTGCGTTAAATTCTGGAATGCTTGCTCCTCTTCCTGTTGTAAGTTATTTAATGTCAGCCCGAATTATTTTGTATTCTTCATTCTCAAATTATCCTTGGAAGAGCCACATTTTCAGTTCTGGCTAAGATGTGCTTATGCCTAATATATATTTGTCATTGTTATTATTATTTTATCTTAGTTACTTAGCAACAAGAAATAAGATTTCAAATCCTTTATTTAGTTAGTAAGGAACAATCGATGTATGTACTTTTTTGTCTTATAGCCAGTAATTCCACCAATTCCACCTCGGCCAAAGCGAAAACGAACAGCTAGTGTTGAGAATTCACCACTAATGATAAAACGGATAAAGGTTGATGCATCGCAAGCTGTTGATGTTCCTGTTGATGTTTGTTCAAATACAATGATTGATCCTGCTGCAATGCAAGGTAATTCATTAAATTTATGATCATTTTCTGGAGAAACTATCAGAGGTTGAAATGATTGCCAGTCATCACTGTGGAGGAGAGATTTTTCTGCATATTTTCAGCCGATTTGGCTGAAAATATTCTAAAAAATCTCTCCGTCACGGTGTTGACCTGTAGTTATTTTAACCCCTGCACTATTGCACTATTTTAATCACAATGTGGTGGCATTCCACATATTTCAATGGTCAAAAGAAGAGCAAATAATCACTGTGGAAGAGGGATTTTTGAGCAAAGATTCATGCATATTTCTGTTTTGTTGCATTAAGATAATTTGAGAAGATATATGATATTGTTTGTATCTTTTTACACTCAACATCCATAGCGATATCCACGTAGCCATTAGAGATCATTTGAGTTTCTGCAGTTTGTTCAAAATACAGTGAAACCCTGAAGCTATGCTCAAAGTTCACTCCTCCACAGTGATTATTTACTTCTTATTTGTACCACTGAAATGGTGTCTGTTTAATCTTAACTACCAATCTGATATTCTGTTTCTTGCATAAAAACATGTATGTGTTTTCTTTTTCGTTAGGTGGTTGTCCAAGAGAAGACAGTAATAGCGGATTATCATCCATAGATCCTTCAGAAACAATATCACTGACTCTAACAGACAGTCAATTAGAAAACTTTTCTGTACAAAACTTTACATATGAACAGTTATCACAGCTCGCAAAAATCGGTTTGTTGGCTCTAAATAATGCAGCGAAAGACACTCCTGATGAGGAAGACGCACCCATTGTTACTATAACCAATGAAAATAATCAAGTGATCAATAGCTTACATAGTGCAGATGATGAAGATGATTCAAAACTTGCTATAATAACCAGTATCCAGGATATCAATACTCTAACTGGAGATTTGACAAGCTGATGTCAATGTCTTATTTTGAAACGCATGTCACAATTTCTACACTGTCACAACACTGTCACGTTTATTTAAATATTCGCTGGAATTACCTAAACACGAATACCTCAAATATTTCATGTTTTTTAGATTCATTGTGAACATACTTATACAGTTATATACAGCAAATATCAGTGTTCGAAATAAGAGCAACTAATCACTGTGGAGGAGTGAGTTCTAAGCACAGCTTCAGGCGCTATGCAGCCGGAAACTATGATCAGAAATCACTCCTTCACAGTGATTACTTCGAGTACTGAATATTAATTTAAGGGTTTTTCTCGCGTGTAAACTGGATTAAAGTAAATACTTTGAAAAAGTGCACAAAAAGAAAGTTGTTGCATTGCATTAAGTTCTACTTAGAGCAGCCAACGTCTCGTTTTCATGTATTTGTGAATAGGGTTATGGGCTATTATATTAACATGGTTTATTTCAGTCCAAAATGTTATGTAAAATCAAATCACTGCATACGGTTTAATTGTCGAGATATTTGCTTATCTTACCAAGAGTTTATACATCACGATATATAGATTAAACCGGAAGACTTCAATCAGTTGTATGTCGTTGTGGTAATCTATTTCGCGGACAATATTTATGACTGTTGATGTTCCATTGATAGAAGTGACATCGTCAATTTCTACCAATGGAATATCTTTTTGAAAAACCTTGGAAACTTATTTTAATACAATCGATTAATCCGAAATACTACATTACCTCAAGCATAAAGTTTACATAGAATAGTTCTGAGTCCACGATCTTGCTATGGATTGGTTTCTTCGTACCGAATAAACCAATCCATCGCAAGCTCTTTGACACACAAAAAAATTCGCACTTTAATAAATATTTTGCGAGGATTAATTTTCGCAAGTGGTATATTTCTTTTCTATTTTAGTTTTTCTATATTTTTTAACAAATATAGAATTCAATAGTGGGATTACAGCGGACTGATGCACCACTGCTTATAAAACTCTTATGAATTCCCCTCGGAAAAAACCTGTTCAAAGTAAGCAAAATGACGTTAGAACAACGCTCTTTAAACGTTATTTTGTTGACTTTGAACAGGTTTTTGCTGGCTGGGTGGTGTCCGCTTTATAGAGATTCAACTGTAGTCATTATTTAATTGAATGTCTAGTTCAATGTGGAATATTTTAAAGTTTATTTCGCGAGGATAAACATTCGCGAGTTGACGATTTTAAAGATTTTACTAGGATAAACTTTTTCAAAAGACTTCGCGAGGATAAACTTCGGGCTTCTTTCACCAAAATTAGCGAAAATTGCTCCCTTTAAATACTGCACTTTTGATCATTTGGTTGAATAGCGTTGCTTCATATGTATATAATAGCTATCCTGTCGGCACACGACCTCGAAACGACGTCGTTGTGATGTTCCGACGCCGTGTGCACACCAGGATAGGCTGTATATAAGAGAATTGTATATAATATCTAGAGTTATATTTTTTTATGTTCAACGAAAGTTATTTCTTAGAATTTAATAACAACATAAAATTGACGTGTTCTACTTCCATCCCTTGTTTTTATTCCTTATGCAATGTCACACCTTTTGCGATAAGAGAAGAAAACGACGAGATTTCCTGGCTCTTCTGTCTTTTATTCTTATAGGTTTTCATTGTGCGTCCATGCGATTGTCGCACACCCAATAAGCAAAAACTTGTTCAAAGTCCGCAGTAAAGACGCTAGAACAACGTCGAATTGCGTTGTTCTAACGTCTTTACTACAGACTTTGAACAAGTTTTGCCCACTGCGCTGGGTCTTATCCAAATAAGGCACGTTGTGAGCTTCCTAAAACGTTTGTTAATTGCAGTTAAGGATGCACCCCATCCCAAGCCAAATACTTCATTCTACGAAAAGAATGACCGATGACGTCATAAAATTATAAAAAAAAATATATATATTTTTAATGAAATTTTGAACGTTTATATATAAAAAGCCTAAAAAAAATACAACTTAGACAAATCATTAAAGAACTATAATAAATAAGTAGGACAACTTTCATGTGAGAATGTCCTTATACCGAGATAAAAATGGCCGTATTTCGGTTCGCATTACCCGATGTGACTTTGCGAGGATATATATGTAAACAGAACTGAATTTCAAACCGGTTGAATTTTCATATAGGGTGAAACTCATTTAGAGATCCACGTAAAGACTGCCTAACTTGATCACTTTATTTAATACCTAAATCAAGTTAAATATTCTAAAGTGAAACGGTGAAACATTTCGTACATTCGTGGTTCGCACTTATTTGTCACATTCCAGTTGCGTCACTATTTCCGAATGCACGATTTGTATAAAATTTGATTGTAGATTTTTTTATGAGGCACTTTTTGAAACAGGTAGTTTTATAAGGTATTTATTCGAGTGGGACACTTATACGAAGACGTTTATTTAAAAATATACAAAATGGCAAGTGAGAAATATTGTTTGGAACCATGGAGTGATTTAAAAACAAAAAGAGAAAAAATCAAAGGAGTGCGTGTATCATAAATTTACCAATTATTTCTGATCGGGTACAACGAGTTACATTTATTTTCTAAAGGGGTGGGGAGACATCACAACAAAGTAACAATATACCGTATTTTCTGTAATTAGCGGCACCCACCCTGTAAGCGCTCCTTATAATAAACTTTGAAAGGAAATAATTTTATTAGCGTCCACCCTAAAATAAGGCTACCATTTTCGCACATCTATGGGCTATCTCGCAAAATTGTTGTGAAAAACTAATATATCACAAAATAATGAATTTTAAAATATTTTTTATTAGCATCCACCCTGTATTTAACGCCCGGGCGCAATTATAGGAAATACAGTAAACAATACCGCACATCAAAACAGAGAAATTTAGACTTTTTTGTATGTTTTCTGTATGTTTTTATAATTGTACATTACTCACTAATTACAAATAACCCAGTGGGCAAAAGCTTGTTCAAAGTAAGCAGTAAAGACGTTAGAACAACGTTGAATACGTTGTTCTAGCGACTTTATTGAGGACTTTGAACAAGTTTTTTGCCCATAGGAAAGCGATAATACTGTATTTTACCACTAGTTCAAACATCTCCTTCAGGCCGACAGGCGCAGTTGCCAACTAATTGTTTTTGTTCAGAAAGTTACCCTGCGTTTCTTAGGAATAACTTAAACTTTGATTGTTCGCCAAATTTGAACCTGAAAAGAGACATGTGAACTAGATACTAGACTTCTTGAACATAAAGAAGATTTTTGATTTGATCTTCCTGTCCTGAAGGAAATTCATTCTTCGTCTTTGCTGGGTAAATAAACACTAAAAGAAAGGTATATATTATTATATATTCTTATCTGATTGAAGACTGATACAGGTTTGGGAAATTTAGGGAAAATCGAAGAGAATAAGAGCACTGGGGACGAGTTAGGGTTATAATGTCAAATGTCAGTAGAGAAAGCTGAAAACTATATTAAAAAACACTCCTCTACAGGTGACATCCGAGTGTTATATTTTGGCTTGGGCTCGATTTATTTGTCCGGAAAAGAAATATCGCGTGTTCACTCTAATTTGTAACTAATTATTGATGTCTTGCTCAACCTTGATCCCCAGGGCTTTTCTCTCTTGACGTTTGAAGGGCCGGGACTGAGGTTGTTCTATTTCCTTACCATTTACATTCTCTACAACCATCAGCTCGTTTTCTTAAGACACGATCGTATGCTTTTCCGTCACATTTTAAATGGTTACAATTTTTAATTTTCGGACAACCCTCCGGATCAACATATTTTACGGCTGGTTTGAATTTGTCCATGTCTTCAAATGGTGCCTTCTTTTTGGATTTTGGCGAGTTAGTAAACGTTCTAAATAGCAGGTAACCAATGATTAATGCAATCTAAAGACGAATTTGAGAACAACATTAAAAATGTGTAATAGCGTCTTTATTGCGGACTTTGAACAAGCTATTGCTAAATGGGTCTACCGAAGTTGTAGCATATGCGTACAAGCCAACCTCGTTTTTGACGTAAGAGAAAAGAAGCCCTGGGAACGAGGTTGCGTACAGGCTTAAGGTTGATTTCTACCAGATTTCGATTAGGCAGAAAATTCCATGCGAAAGCCAAAGGAAGGCATTCCTTTGGTAGAAATTGACATCACACATCATGTGACGTCAATTTCTACCAAAGGAATGACTTATTTTGGCTTTCGCATTTCTGTAACGGATAGAAGAAACAAATCAACTGGCAAAAATATTGCTTTTGGTACGACTTGTTGAGAAACGCCCTTACTCAATGGGACGAATTGTTGAGAAACGCCCTTACTCTTGGTACGAATTGTTGAGAAACGCCCTTACTCAATGGGACGAATTGTTGAGAAACGCCCTTACTCAATGGGAATAACTTGTTCAAAGTCCACGATAATACAAACGAACGTCTTCACTACTACGAATATGTTTTTGCCTAGGTAAAGTCTAAATTGATAATACAAGTTCTATAGATGGATTACATAGCCTGGATCCCAGCCTTAACCACTACCGAGCTGTAGTAAGTAGTAGCTACTCAGTAGTGGTTAGTGGTTAAGGCTGAGGCTATATATTACATCGATCCTAAATATTTCCAACAGAGCACAAGTATAAAATTAGCGAAACTTACGACTATGAATATATACTTCATCTTCGGTCCTCCGCTGATTTTCTGCATTTGTCTTCTTTAAAAATGAAGGGAAAATTTGTAAACGTTTATAGAGTAGAATTATATACGTGGCACTAAATGTTCGTCTTGACTTATCAACTTGTCTAATATAATGAATCAAATGTTTTTTAAAGTTTTTTTTTGTATATTTATTCACTCCATTCTGAATGCTAATCCTAGTTTCCAACAGCTTTTTTTACCCTTAATTTACTTCATTGTGTAATTACCATGGTATTTCTTTTAATTACTCATAGCTTAATTAAAATGTAATTGTTCTCTTAATTATACGCGTAGTTAAAAGAGTTTAGCAATTTCTATGCTATTCACAATCGCGCTTAGATTTCTCTCTGCAGGATCTAAAGCATTTATTCTATTAATGATCTCTAAGGGAAGACAGCAATAACTTTTCGAAGTTGGGACCCAGATATTGGGGGAGAAAGGTATTAAAAGAAATGATACACAATAGATGAACGACAGGGCGTAGGGGTATTCTGAGGTAGAAGGTATCTTTTTAGTAGCATTTAAACCACATAAGCGTGCAGCTTTACTGACATCTCCCACTGATAATATAAATCGTAAAAGTAAATAGGTTTCCTAGAGGACAAAATGGAATCATATACCCGATTACTCCGCATAAAAGCGCCGGCGCTTCAAGATTTTTAAATTTAAAAATCGTTTGGTGTATAGGCGCCGTGCCTATATATTTTAAAACGTCATAGACACCCATTTTGAATATATTTTAATGCTTAATTTTGGTAAATTTATCATCAGGAACTAAAATGATCGTCTTAGATTGGAACTACGATTTTTGAACTTATAATATCCGTTCACAGGGACTTATCCAAATGATTGAAGCATATAAAATAAACAAGATGTGTTCTTTAACATTTGGGTAGCAATTATAATTGGGGTAACTTTTAGTTGAATGTAATCTTATAGAAAAATTATTTTCCAAAACGTAATTGTGGTCTCATAGAGAGATTTAAAAACTTCTCCATTTATCATATTTGGGTTTAACCAGAGTTAACTCTTTACCCAAGACGGATTTCTACTAGGCGAATTCATTCGCATGAATTCTAAATGAAGCTATTTCATTGGTTAAAGGTACAAAATCACGCTCAGATTTTTTTTTCAAATTTTTCCTTCTGTAGTCAAGATGGAAGTTCAGATTGCTACTAACATATTCTGAAGATTTGATTCCATAAGAATGAATATTAGTGAAGATATAATAAGTTGTAGGAAATTATGTAATTTCAATGCTCACTGTGTGGCAGCCATCATGTTTGGCCAAACATTTTCTGTTTTCCGAGAAAAAAATTGCTTGTTTTGCCACTTCTTGACATTTTTAGACGTGTGTGTTACTTATCCATTTGATATAGATATTGAAAATTTGACCAAAAAAGGTGATTATGTACCTTTAAAAGTCATAGAAATCAAATTCTCAAAAGAGTTTCTAGGCCAACCTCGTTCCCAGGGCTTCTCCTCTCTTGGCGAGAAGCGGGCTAATGACAGAAGTGCTGGGATTGAAGTTAATGACAAAACTGTAATACTTTATTAATTATTCGTTTTAATTAAATTGTAAACATAATTCTCAAATATAAAAATAGTGTGAAACATAATTTACAACTGACAATTATGGTCAAATCATTCTATCTAAAAAAAAAATTCAATACGTCTACACATACACAATATGTGATGTACAACCCTTATTGGAGAGCGACTATCTTCGCTTTCTAACCATTCTTATGGAATTAATATAATTTTTATGTGTGAGGAGCTGTCTCAAAAATACAATTTACAGAGAAGAGTACTCTGAGTCAACGATCTTGCAATGAAGTAGTTTCTTCATACTTTAGAGACGCGGACTGTCATGAAAATCAAAACAGCAATTATCTAATTGATTGTGTGCGTTGAAGATATGTCTATGTTTGTTTGTATGGAAAAAGTACAATAAGATAAAAATTGCAAAAAACTATCTACATCAAAATTCAATTCAACAAACTACATTTCCACATAGGTAGCATCTGTCGCAACGCCACAATTATTATCTTTCTGGGACATCAACACATATCCGTCGTTACCCCAATGTGTTGACCAGGAATTCTTAACTAACCAGTAGGCTTGACCGTCTTGAACACCATAACCAACGGCTAAAACTGCATGATCAAGTCGATCAGGTGTATTACCTAAAACACAGACAGAAATTAATAAAATTATTTAGAATGATTCCAGTTGCCACATTTATCCAAATAAACGCCCTTACATTTTCCAATTTTTGTTGGGGTTTATTAAAAAGGGAGTTTATTAAATTTTATCAAAGCGTCTAAAGCTACAAACACTTAACAGTATGATCCATATCCTCGTGTTCCACACATGTCAATATCTTCATCGTAATTATCATCCGCATTTGGGACATGTTGTTTGTGGCCTCGTCGTAATCCAATTTATTTGGAAAGAGGAATTGACATACAAGATAAAGGGAAAAAGAGGTAAATAAATGGAAGGACTTAAGAATATCTGTAATTGCCAAGTTGAATAAGCTTTAAAAAGACATCCATCAATGAGTAAATAATCACTACGAACATAGTCGCAGGCTTTATAACTCTTAATTCGACCACTATCCATTCTGTATTTACCTTCAGTGGATTAATTTTCGCGAAGACATATTTTCGTGAGGCCATTTTTCCTATAATTTTGCAAAGACTTACTTTCGCGAATGAGCTGCATTCAGAATTTTTGCGAGTACTTATTTTCGCGAATGAGTAACGTATTAACTAACATTATGTAAATAAATTATTTGGACACAAATTAAAAACAGCATATATATAAAAAAATAAATTATGCAAACCAAGTCAAAATCCGCGAAACTTAATCTTCGGGGAAATTAATCTACTCAAAGTACTCACCACATTCTGGTTCATAATAAACACCGTGTGAATAGAACACTAATGACAAATGAGCAGCATCAATACCAACAGCAATGGGACCACGTTGAGCAATGGCAATCTTTAAAGCATCAAGATCACCTGATGTAACATTAACATAATTAGTTATCGTTGCACCAATTGTTGCTTGTTCCGGATGACAATAACCATCCTACGTAGTGGACGAAATAATCGTAATTATTGTGGAGAAGAGATGTTTGAACATAGCTTCAGGCTTTAAATCCTGCAACTAGGCTCAAAAATCACTCCTCCACTGTGATTATTTGCTCTTATTTCGACAATTGCTACGAAATCCAGTAGATAAAAACACATATTTAGTTGCCAGTCAGATAAGAGCATCAGCATATTGGAGTTAGAAGGTCTAAATGAGCATCACAACTGGAATCTGTCTCTGTGAACCAAATACTATTTTTATTGTGACAAACCTCCCGTCGCCATATCTAAAAACTTTTTAAGGCACACACGTATAACCCCATATATGTTGTAATTCAAGAAAGATGTAAATTAATCTTACAACAGCTAAGTAAGGTCCATAACTCTGTTCTGTAGAAATACCACCATGTTTGAGCATGTACTCATATGAACGGAATTCTTCCCCTCCATCACAACCATTATTTCCAAAACCCCATGAGCAGTCCATCAAATGTTGTTGTGATAATCGGATCAATTTGCCAGTCTAGAGAAAAAAGTGCAGATGTCGAAATAAGAAATAATCATTGTGGAGGAGGTTTTTTTAGCATAGCTTCAGGCTTTGTTGTCTAAAGTTATGCTCAAAATTTATTCCTCCACAGTGATTATTCGCTCTTATTTTGAATACTGCTCAATTTGTGCTATAATGAGCTTACATGTTCTGTAAATATATAATGCAAATTTTTTTTAATGATTTTATTATACCTTTAAGAACAATGTCCCTTCTACAGTCCCAGTAGCTCCAAAACTCCAACATGAGCCACAAACAGCTTGATCTTTCACAGGAGTAACAGCACCTATCAAAAGAAATTTAAATATGATAAGAGATTTTTCTTATCCAAATTATAACGCAGTCAATATTCCACTTCACTCTGAAGACATGACACGAAAAAAACAAACTAGCGTCCTAGATCAGAGAATAGGATCGGTTCTCAGAGATCATTATTGTTGCCATATAGTGTGATCTTTTTATTATGATTCTACATAGGTGTATCAACTAGTTTTGTGCTTTCTTTAAGATGAGTGACAGTCAAAATGTTAACCGCATATTTTTAGTTGTAAAAAGTGTTGTTTATCCTTGAGTAAAGAATAGAGAATATTTGTTTAAAAAGTACCATCAAATATATTGCACTGTGGTGGCAGTGGTTAAAATAAGAATAAATAATAGCCGTGGAGGAGCCCGAAGCTATGCTCAATGGTTACTTTTCTTATATTAAGCACTGGTAGACCTGAAAAACCCTACTATTTGGTCTCACCTAAGAGTCTCCAGTTCATTTCAGTTGGTACATCGTTAACAGATACAGTTTTTACAAATGGTTTTCCATTATTCTTTACGAATGGTATTCCATTATTATTTTTCCCAGCATTTGTACTACGACCTCTCAATCGACGAAGCTCGCTTGGCGTATGATCAGCAAAATGATTGATTTTTAATTTGAATGATAGATTTTTTCGATTCATTGAGTTAACATATCTATGAAATAGTGGACACAAATAAGAGTAAATATTCACTGCAGAGAAATCTCTGGAGGCCTGGAGCTGTGTTTAAAAAACCCTCCTCCACAGTGATTATTTACTCTTATTTCGACCACTGTGAAATAAAATGACCAAGATACAGCATGTCTAATATTGGATTGTGATAGATACATGATCAGTTAAAGACCTTGATAGAACCAAAAGCCCAAGTATATATATATTAACTTTATCCAGCATTATATAAATACCTTGTTAATGAGGCGCTTGTTAAAAGCGCTTTATATTTAAAATTAAGGAAACCTTTATCACGTGGAGAACTATTCAAACAGGAATGGAATTGTGATGTTGTTTAAAACCTATGAAATTTGTTATTTTTTTGTTATAAAATTTGGTTAATACTGTGGCTCTTATTTGATGGTGATGCTTATTTTTGCAATGTCTGCAAAATATACCAAGCACGATGATTACAATATCATGTATGTACTACAGTATATCTTTATCTCAATATCTTTATCTTCAGCTTTATCTCAATTTAGAAAATTCTTTCTACAGTATAACCACTTTTTCTTTCTTTTTCTCAAACCCAAACCATTAAAGGAGAACTAACAACAAGAAATTACATACACCTTTTTTGTAGATAAAAACATTCCATTGTAGTCAAACATACACGAAATAAAAATATTTTTTACATATTTTTAATAATATAGCCTTAAAAAAAGGGTTTTAGTTGCCCTGTTCTTGTCCCATTTTTCGCCATTACACACCACGGTTTCTTTAGGACAAATGTCTACAATATATTCTTGTGACGTCATTTCGCAAACTGTTCATAATTCAATCGTGTCTGGTCAGAGTCTATCAAAGTAAATTATTGTTGATGACTTTTATTGTTAATATGATTGTAACCACAGTTTTCTTGTGACTATATTCTAACGATACCTTTGAACCGTCAACACCAGGATATACTAACAAACCAGAGGCCCCAAGCTTAAAAATTTTAACACAGCAAAAGTTGTGGCTTAACAAAACTGCCCTCGAGACGGCATACATCTTGCATCGAAGAAAAAACAGAATCTTCAAAGAAATCAATTATTATGTCCAATAACTAACGAAGTCATTCTGTTTTTTATTTATACACTGTTCATGTTTTCAGTGTTTCTCTTATAAAAAACTTTTAAACATACTCAAGCCATGTCGGAAATTATAAATTATAATTTTACGCATGAGTAATTTAGAATAAGTAGATATAGAATAATAGAATAAGTCCTGGTTTACATTTAATCAAGCAAAAAATTAGGCAATAATTATTATACCCATACAATTACATGACCTCAGAGCATAAACATGCATGATCGCTTGTTGTATGTTTATATATTTTTCTTCGCAAAATGACGTTAGAAAAAAATTGATAACGAACAGGATTACTTATAAAAGGTTTACTCAAATGGTGAGGGCGAGTGATCTTCTATGTCAATTTTTAGCCGAACCAAGTAATATTTCAAAGGAAAATTTTACAGAGTGATATTTCAGATCATTATGAGCAATTTAAGATCAACTTTCCATACTTAGTTCTCCTTAAAGGTGTGGCTCACAAATCCTAGGACTTTAAGAATAATAGAATCAAGAAGAATGTTTGTATTGCAGGCTAAAAATGTAAGAATAAGAGCAAATTGGGTAGACTGAGCAAAGGATAAGTTTGACAACTGAAAGAAAGAAGAACGTAAACATCACTAATTAATAATTATTGATATTGTATGTAATAACAAACAAACCTCAGGTTATGTTTAAATATATGTTTCTTATCAACATGATCCGACTTTGAGAATGTTTCTGTAAAATCTCTGTACATTGGGTGCAAATGTGTGGCATCTACCGGATGGATAAATTCTTGCATGGGGTTAACAATGATTCGAGCTTCATAACCAGGTCCAGGGAATCCGTGACATGACATACCTATATATTTTAATAAAGAATTCAACATGTAAATTCTTCCAAAATTGATATGGTATATATACTGTATGGAAAAACAAATGTTACACATTGCTGACAAATGATTATAAAATTACCAAAAATGTTATACTCTGAGATGTCAACATTATTGCCGCTATTGACAAATTATTAAAAACTTACCAGATAAAGGTGAATCGAATACACCATCAGGAAAATCTTCACCAAAAACCTCATATGTTATTTTATAGTCGTCAAAATGTGAACCAAGTAAAGAATCATAACCTAACATTTCATAATATACAGGAATATAAGTTTGACGGCTAACATATAAAATATAATGATTGTATTTTGAACCAACATGATAGTTATATTGCCATTCATCAACATCTGAACCAATGTATTGCTTAACACCAATATACTATATATAGAATAGATATAAATATACAGTGTATAGTATAGTGTAAAGTCTGCAGTCTTTCCTCCATGTTGATTTGCCAAATGGGTAGAATATTTGCAGTAGTTTGCAGTAGTGATGCTCTACAGCAACATTTTCAACATTGTTCTAGCAACTTTACTGCAGACTTGGAATAAGTTTTTGCTCACTGGATATCAGGTAAGATTCCATTATTTATGCTTCAGAAACAGTCCCACAAACTCTGACAGTGCATACAATTGTCTTGTTGATACAGTATGTTTTCCGAGGGACTTGACATACTTTTTCTGAGACTTCAAGGTACCTTGGGAAAAGTTATAATTTTTCTGAGGCACATCGAGATGCTAGCTTTATAAAATGGATTCTTGCCTCGAATCTCGATATTGCATAATGATCATACAAGCAGATTCTAACACCTTGACAAGCTAGCCAAATAACTAAAGTCCTGGGTCCCACCTACAGGGTCCTGAGTTCGACTTCAAGGGAAAACATGATAGAACATTAAGTGTTATCTTGGTTCATTGGATTTGGGGCATAGGAATAGTATTTTGGCTCAGATTTTTTTTCATAAAAATCAGAGATATCTATACCTCAGAAGAATTGGAAAATAAAACCCAATTTTCTAAGGCAACATTATAGACCATGATCCATAGCATTAAAAAGCTGCTAGAAATTACTTTTCATGGCGCACCTCTCCAAACCAAATTATTTTCTCATTTCCAGCGTGTTTCGATGGTACCAAATCTAAAAAGTTCCTAAGTTTCCAAAGTGCAGTTTTCGATTTAACATCATTTACCTACCACATAGAGCCACATAGCATCAGCTGACTGAAGATTTACTTTCCCATTTCCTGGTCACAAAACACACTTGCCATCTTGAAAACTCTAGACTATATCATATTATCTTGATTTCTTTATCTAATCATTTCATATCTTAACCGTAAGTTTTATCATTAAAAGCTTGTAAATCACCCTCAGAAGAGGCAAAATGTATCAAATATTCATCAGCACATCCAGCAGCCATATTATTATTTTTTTTGTAATGTGGAGTGTTTACATACAAAAAGTTAATTTGCTGAACGCAAAGTTATATATGCCATTCCGCAATATATATCTTTGCACCCAAACAGACCTGTTAGGAAATCGAAAGTGGCACCAATCGTGTTTTTGGTATTTTTGGTAAAACTGCAGCTGGAAAACCTGAAAAACTTTTTTGATTTGCAATCTACAACATTGAACCTCACTTTTCCGTGAGTTTCATTAGTTTGGAGAGGTGCACCACAAGATGAAACAAATGGAGCACTCAAATCGTAGTCTATTATGCAAATAGTGTCTTAATACTGATGTAAAGTTCCTTGGAAAACGCACTGTATCTAAAAAGATAAGTACAGTAACTATTAAGATAACTAAATTCACAATAGCTTTTGAGTTGAATATTAACAAATTTCAATACATACAGTAAAATTTGACACGTCAGGAAGCAATATCTGTGGCCCGACAGGTCCATTTGATGTACCATTAAGTTGAAAACAAGATTTTTGATTTTTAACAACTTCATTACTCATTGGTGCTATCATGTAATGTATACCATAAGGACTCACATCTCCACGCTGAATCGTTTGCGTCATTCCTAAAAGTATCCAAAGTTAAACTTTCCGAATTACACTGTAAGAAAAGAAATTTTTTTTAAAGATATAGGTTTGAATTGTCGTATAGTTGTTGTTGTTTGAGGGTTATAAACCAGGTTATAATCATTGAAAACCTTGTTCCAAGCTTTACGGACTTAGTAGTAGTTAAGAAGATTTAACAAAACATGTATCTAAAAAGCTAGGTACCTCCATAAAAATCAACTCTACTTCTTTTGGTTGCTCCATCATACCAAGCTTGGAACGGTTCATTCAACTGTGCATATGGCAAACTTAGAGTTCCTTCCAGATAATACTTATCTGGCCATTTTGGTAAGTTTGGGTGCTGTTTTGGATGGAACCGGACATATTCAGCTGCGCCTGCATCCAAAACGGCAAGAGCTAAGACAAGCAAAGTTTCAAGTCGAATCATCGTTTCGCTTTTTTCTTTTCTGCCACTTTTCTGCCCAACATCCAACGTCAAAAACGAAAGAAGTCTGGAAGTGCACATTTGTTTTTGTTATGTACTTCAGTATCAAATTGTCATGTTTAGCCTTACCACGAATAATATTTAAATTGCTTACAATCATTTAGTTTGATCAGTGCAACCATGCATATATCACATGATGAGAACATGACAAAATCAAAATAAAACTAGCCTTGAAACACAACTGCCACCTCAAGCTAATTCGCGCCAAATTTCCGTGTTTGAGTTCCTAAAGGCTGTATTACTCAAGGCTTGCAGGGATGATTTCAACAAAACGAAAAGTTGAAAAAAGTATTGTACAGTCGTACATCGTGGCAAGAAACGAAGAAAACCAAACCGAGTCTTCTCCATTTCTTTAAATATGTTATAATATTTGCCTTATTAGAATATTGCAACATAGCTGAGGATAGCTATACTTGTTCAGCGGCAGCCTTTCGCTATATAAACAGGCTGTTTATGGAAATCTACTTTGACCCAGTGAACGGTTTGTCTGGGAAATACAATTTTATCACAAAAAATATAGAAAAAATAAATAAAAAACGTTCTCCCACGTGATAAAAATTAATGCAGAGTGGATATTTATAGCCTGATCTACAGACGATGAAGGTCGATCCTCTCTCTCTCTTAGTCTGTTTATTTCTGCAGTTAATGTAATATATTGGCATCAGAATTCATTAACACGAAATGCGTTAATGTATGATAATTTATTCATTATTGATTGATTTATTTAAAATATGACCAAAGCTACCATGGAAATTGGTAGCATTGCAGGTTGCATTTTCTGGTTGCATTTCCTGTTAATGATCTGACGTCAGTATCACATTTAATAACTTCAGAATAAAACAGACCAAGTGAGATCTGGAAGAATCGAACTTGGTCTGTGGAAGAGGCTAGATCTTTACTGCGCGATAAATTAATTTCTCGAGTTTCTTATATTTTGAAAGCGCTTGGTTTTTTTTATACAATTTTTCAGTTTTTCTATATATGCGTAGAGTAGAGGGTTCCGCTTTGAATTTCATTATTCTTATATAATAGGTTCTGAAAACTTGATAATTTTTTTGATAAGTATTGTATTTTGAGCGTGAATGAATAGCTACCAAGCTCGTCCCCAGCCCCTTTTAACTTTTTTTATTTTTTTCTCCGAGAAAAAAGTCAAAAAGGGCTGGGGACGAGCTTGAATAGCTACGTTTAAATATAACGTTTAAAACATTTGGGGAAAAAGCCAACACGTAATATAAATATTTTAATAACTTTGTTAAAAACTTTCATACATGGTTTATTTTTTTCTTTATGACCCATTAGACTTATCAATTAGCTTCGACAACCAAAACGAACAAGGAATTACTGGAATTAAAATGAGAAAAACGAGAGAAAACAAAGAACATATTGTAGGTAGCAAAATAATTAAAAAGAAAAATACTTCTTCATTTCATTATTCCTCCAGGCAGAGATCGGGCTTTGTAGTTTGTTTACATAAAAAATACGAATCCAGTGAACCAAGATAATAAATTTATTGGAAAAGTCACGCGGGAGAACGAGCTACAATCTCTCACTTTAATTATGAGACGTTTTTGGATTTTAGCAAGCAATATACACCACAAGCAAAACGCAAGTGC
>JAULBZ010002057.1:0-19774 GCA_032360805.1 Neoturris breviconis
GCAATGGTTTCACCGAGATATTGGTTTGTTGTTGTTTTCGTGAAAAACGTGAAACTTTTCTCTTTCATTCGTAAGTTTTTTTTGTTAAAACTTAAAAGTTAAATTCGTGAGTTTAGTTAGTTTAGTTATGCGAATGAAATACACCTCATAATAAACAATTATAGTTCAAGGAAAATACAAGCAATAAAGAGTGTAACGAAGCAAATAACATACTCTATAAGTGCCTATTTTAATTGCGGCTCTAAGTGACACTAAAGTCAAATTTTGTCTTGATGGAATTAGGGCTGCCATAAAAAGAGCCAGCATTAACTTAGGGGCAGGCGGAATGAGGGCCAACAGGTAATATACATATTTGAACTTTTTGTGTTACATATCAAACCCTAGAGTATTATTTCCAGAGTACAGGATCCACAAATTTAGCATTGTTTGAAATAAGAGTAAATAATCACTGTGGATGAGAGTTTTTTGTGCATCGCAGCAATGCTCAACAATCACTCATCCACAGGGATTATTTGCTCTTATTTAGCTACTTTTTTTCTTTTTTAAAAAATCACATAAAATTGAAGGTAGATATATATGTTTTGAAATCTAACTAACTTTTGGCAGAATAAGTAGTACACTAAGCCTGAGAATAACATGATGTCACCTGTGGAGGAGTGTTTTTTTTAGTAGTTTTCAGATCAGCAGCTCAAAAAAGACTCCCCTCCAGGTGGTGATCAGCAGTTATATTAAGGCTTGAGTACACCAAACCTGTTGTTGCTATTTTTCTGTTAGCCACAAGGCAATTACCTAGTATTTTTAAATTTACTTCAAGATTGTACACAATTTATATTAAGCTTTATCTCTCAACTTTTACCAATGTGGTTTATCTCACATTCAAGCAGATATTACAGCTTCATAAGAGAAAGCTTGATTATTTGCTCCAACTATTAAACATATTAAGGTATTCATTCAATAAACATAGAATGTTTACGGGTTAGGCAATGCAATACTGTAACAAATACGCCCTTTTGTAAAGAAGAGATTTTGGACCATAAATTTATGCCTTTTAGCAAGGGGAAAAGGAATCTTTTAACACTCCTCCACAGCGATTATTTTGCTCTTATTTCGACCACCGACAGGGGAAGTACTTACTCTTTATGGTAATGATATATTGCAAAGGTGATACAATATTTTTTTGATAATTGTAAACTAGCGGTACTTCGACACATTAACATAATCATCTCATAATCACGTAACTTTGAAATGAATGCTGGGAAACTAAACAAAACAAAGTACATCTACATTTTTACAGGCTTTTAATATAAATTTAGTAAATAATCAATGTGAAGGAGTGATTTTTCAGCATAGCTTAAGGTCACAAAGCTTGAAGCTATGCTCAAATGTCCCTCCACAACAGCAATTATTTACTCTTATTTTGACTACTGGTATTATTTTTAATTCTAAATGGAAGATTAAAGGTTAATTTCCACTAGGCACAAAATTTGCGTCAAAAGAAAAACTTTCCGTTGGTAAAAATCGACGGTTGTGATGTGAATGTCTTCTTTTTTCTTTTGTTTTCGCGACAATTTTTTCGCCTTGTAGAAATCAACCTTCACTGCTCTATGATAACTTAAACAGGCTTGTTTAAAAAGACTATTATACCATGCCACTGACTGTTGACAATCTATCTTCTGCAGGCTTGCTAAATTTCACAATGAAGTGTTTGGATCAACCTTGCTTTTACAATACAAGATGAGATATCTGAACCAGCTGTTTACAATCTATCTTATAAAGGTTTACTAAACTAAACAAATTGTATACAAAAATTTCTTCATCAATGTGGAGAAGGGTGTTACTTGAGTATACATAACTTCATGCTAGTAAGGTTGAACCTATGTTCAAAGGGCACTCTTTAATAGAGACTATTGCTATTTCAAGCACTGTATCATAAAATATAACTGATCAGTGGAAACCTACCTTATATATGCCTGTTTGCATAAAGTATACAATGAAAGATTTTTATGAAAATAAGCAGTAGTATTAACTGGTATAATTCTATAAAGTTAAAGTAATAGATTGGAATATCAATGAGTCCAAAACCAATCTAATTTGATATCATTGTTTTAGCACTCTTACCCACAACTACAATGTATTTTATGGGATCAGAGGTCGAAATAAGAGTAAATAACCACTACAGAGGAGTGATTTTTGAGCATAACTTCAGGTTATAAAGCCATGTTCAAAAATACCTCCTCCGCAGTGATTATGTACTGTTATTTCGGCCACTGGATACATAATAGAGGTGCGAAATGAGACGTTTCATTTTACACAGCTGTTTTCAAGTGTCCAGGAGTGACAGGATTCTCAGTTTTGATAGATATTATCTCTCTTTAGAAAGACTTACAATATTGGTAAAAAACAAATATCCTCTGACTTTAATTTGTTTTGGTAGGGTTAAATCATCTACAATTGTCCAAATTCAACAAAAATGAATCTGTGTAGAAGTGTGTTATGTCAATGAGCTTGCAATGGATTGGTTTCTTCGGTACGAATCCATTGCAAGATCATTGACTACTGTCCCCAGTATATTTCATTTTTGAGATGCTCCCTAACTTCTCTATAGCTTATTCACAGTTCACTACAACATTGTATGATGGACTTAGAATCTAAGAATCTTCAGTTCTAATATTCAAGACATACTTTAGTATGTTTCCTAAATGGTATAATTTAATGTTTTATGAAATATCCCTCGTTCAATAGTCTTACTAAAAACGTCTCATTGAACTATGTTCCCACTATTTTAATCATTGGCATAACACTGTATAGTTCCTATAGAGAGCACTCCCAAAAGTAAATGCCTACTTGAAAGTAAGTGCAATTTTGAAAGATCACTAAAATGTCTTTGACAGTAGGTGCACTTCAAAAGTAAGTAAAAATGTAAAAATGCTAGAACAACATTGAATGACATTGTTCTACCATCTTTACTGCAGACTTTAAAGTTTTTGCCCATTTGGAACCAAAAGTAAAGAAAAAATGAATCAATACTACACTTAGAATACAAGTTATTCTGTTAATTATTTATTGCTTTCCTCTTGACATCGTGAAGATGCACTGTAATATCACAAACCGAAGAAAGCTCCTAATAATTGATCTTTGTGACAATTCACAAATCTTGCGTGCATTTATCATTTTCCAGAAAAAAGTTCTTTATATTTTCTTTCTGCAAACTCTTATTACGGTAAACACTTTCTCAATCATAATAATCGTTAGTTTATTTCTTACTAAAAATGCATCAGTGTTTGTAATAAGACCATTAATCACGGTGGAGGGATTTTTGAGCATTGTTTTAGGTTTTCTAGCCGATGCTCAAAAATCAGTCCTACACAGTGATTATTCGCTCTGATTTCGAGCACTGTGCACCAACAAAGAAATCTTCTAACTGTCAAATCTTACTGTTTATTTACTAAGAACTCATAAACAACACAACACATCCAAGGTAGCAAATCACCCTAAAAATGTTAATATGATCAACTGAAGGAGAAATAATCACCACGGAGAAGGGATTTTTGAGTATAGCTTCTAGATCTCTATTATCTACTCCACAGGAGATATGCTCAATAATCCCTCCACCACAGCTATTCGAAAATATATTGGAATAGCACCATTTGAACAAATAATCAGTAAGATTTTAAAACTATTACGTCTGAAACTAAAGCTCACAAATTAAAACCTCCACAGCAATTATTTTTGTGAAGATACGCTTTATTAGCAAGGTTTTGGAAACAGTTCTCTAGATTACATCTAGGCCATATGAAGTCTGGACCTAATCTTTACATATTCTTCCAAAGTAATCGCCAACTATGAGTTTAACAAACATTCTATGAAGTGCTACGAAGCAGCCATATTTGTTTGGAAACTGCAAGCAGACTTAAGACTAGCGTTCTTAGAACATTTTTCCTCAGATTGCCAGCTCTTGTTGAAAAAGAACTCAATAAATCCGGATGTTAAGATCACAATAACACAAGTTTTAACGTATTCTTCAGAGAATACGATGATATTCATTCCAGAATTCACAATGTATTCTCATAATCTTTGAGCATGCTTTTAATGGGTATACTAACAAAATAATTTTAACCATGGATAAAAACTATTCAAAATGCTCTATTTTCATACTATTTCATTTTGGATTTTTGCCCTAGGGTAGGAACCAATATTTTTCATCCCGGGGTGAGTGGCACATGTACACAACTGAGATAATTTCAATCTAATACAAAAATCCACGTGTAACCTACCCCACCTATCCCTTAATCAGGTGTTGAAATAAGTGCTGTTTATCACTTTGAAGGAGAGATTTTTCAGAATATGTTCAACCAAATTGGCTGAAAATATCCTGAAAAATTTCTCTTCCACAGTGATGACCAGCAGTTACTTCAACCCTTAATGAAACCACATTGCAATAAATACCTCCATTCTGCATGGCCACTTCTGTATGATTGTTTTCCAATATAGCCATGCTTCATGTTGTAATTTATCTGATAAACCACTCATATTACAAAAGCGTAAAAATATCATTCCTGTACCTTCTTCTAAGAACAGTTGGTTTTCACAACATAATCCAATTTCCTGAACACTGAGAGAAATGTTCATAGCAGGGCTCGAAATAACAGCCAGTCATCACTGTGGAGGAGAAATTTTTCAGAATATTCTCAGCCAAGTTGGCTGAAAATATTCTGAAAAATCTCTTCTCCACAGTGATGACCGGCTGTTATTTTGAGCCCTGTCATAGTTAGTATCAGAAAATTATTTTGGAGCAACAAATCTTGAATATATAACCAATAGACATCACCTGTGGAGGAGTGTTTTTTTAGTATAGTTTTCAGCTTAAAATCTGAAAACTCTACTCAAAAACACTCCTCCACAGATAATGTCAGGCATTATTTTCAGGCTTGGAAACTATGTAAGTAAATTCCAAATGGTCTTTCTTTATTAGATTCTGCCACACGGTAGGCATGTTCCCTAATGAAAGTTTATACCGACATTCCAGCAGTTTTAGTTGTCTGACTTAACAAAACAAAATCATGATTACTATAAATACCTTGGTCTTAAATCCATATTTGAAGAATTGCTCTAACTGTTTATTCTAATAGCCTTTCTAAAAATTATAGAACTTGATAAGAAGAGTATCTCATCAATAAAGTTGTGATTTGCTTGGTTTTTTTCAAACATCGGAACCAATCAAACCATAATCACACAAAAACAGTTTCCTGTGACTATCTGATAATATTACACATTAAACTATGTTAACGTATTAACAGATGCAGAATAAATGATAGTGCAATATGATTGGTTACTCTAGAGCAAAGAATAAATCAAATCGATTGCAGTGTTCATATAACACCCTTCACAAGATAATCTCTCCATACAATCTAAAACAATCTGCTACTTTCATGTACAACATCAACTATGTCACACTTTATTATGTTGGCCAACAAGGTTTGGCATAACTTACATAGTGAGCAAAAACATGTTCAAAGTCTGCAGTAAAGACGTCTTTACTGCTGACCTTAAAGAAGTTTTTTGCCCACCGGAAACATCCATTTTGTGCTTGGTCACATTTAGTTTCTTCTTGAATTTTATTGCAAAAAAAAAAGTTGATTTTGATATGAAATTTTGAAAAATAAAACCTACAGAGGAGAGTACTGAGTCAATGATCTTGCAATGGATTGATTTCTTCGTACTGAAGAAACCAATCTATTGCAAGCTCATTGACCTAACACACTTCTGCACATCTTATTTCAACCATGGTCTGTTCGGTGCTTCTTCAATTACAAGATAGTCACCGCATCTCTTTTCCTTTTCTTTACAAACTAACCGTTACCACCAATGTCCTCGCAAAACCCATATAAACTTGAGTTCTCAAACCAAGCACCAAGGGAAAGAGTGCTGAATCAATAATTGATCAATTGCAAGCTTGTTGACTCAACACTTTTCATCGTAGACTAATTTTTTTTAATTTTATTAATTTTGACTTCCTTTAGGGTGCATTTGATTCGCACTTTAGTGGGCAAGATACTGAAGATATAGTAGGCTAAGAACAAGTCTTCGAGCGAGAGGAAGAGACATTGATAAGACAATATTTATCTTTTAAGCTGCCATTTTTAATGTCGTTGTCACGTCAAAAATGCCAACTTACCTCGTTTATTCATATTCGTCTGGAGTAATGAAGACAACCCCACCAATCACTACAAAAGTTTTTGTTTCGTACAGCGGAGTGATCAGTTTGATTAGTTGACTTGGAATGCCAAATCAAATGCACCCTTAAAGCTGCTAAAATATCTGCTTTTCGAAACGAATTTTGGAGATGGCTCCTAACAAGAAACTGAGTGAGTCACAGACAGATACAAAATATTCAAATACATTTGCTTTCTTCTTTGTTTTCATATTAAATGTGGTCAGATCAAAGCAAAAGTGACTGCAAACCTCCCTATCAAAAAGACAATAATCTGGAATTTGATTGGCAGGAACCATAATAGAAACCAGTAAGTACACCAAACTCGCTTGAAAATGAGTAAATATGACTAACAGTGATTGATCAAGTGATTAATCAAGCCTCAATATAACAGTCAGACATCACCTGTGGAGTTAGCTGCAAAGCAGAAAACTGTACTCAAAAAACACTCATTCACAGGTGATGTCAGATCGTTATTTTGAAGCCTGGTTGACTATTCTCGTTTCAAGCAGTACCACATAAAACATATATTCCAAATTTCCAGAAGGGATATCAGAAAATTATATATCAAACATTGGGTTTCAGGGACCGTCTCAAAAATAAAATTTTCTGAGGAGAGTACTGAGCCAATGATCTTGCAATGGATTGGTTTCTTCATACCGAAGAAACCAATCTATTGCAAGCTCATTGACCCAACACACTTCTACACAGAGATGGTCCCTTACAAACATCAAGAACAAAACAAAAATACAATTTTTAGGTACATTTTTACTCAATATAAACATCTACTACCTTCTAACAAACTTACAAACTTACAACAATTTGGGCAAATTTCTAAGTTTTGAAAAATCTAAAATCATCTTCTACCTTCTAACAAACTTACAACAATTTGGGCAAATTTCTAAGTTTTGAAAAATCTAAAATATTTTCTTTGTCTTTTTCACATTCTGTTTTCTTTTGGTTTGTAAGTTGCGTTAAGTTTCGCTGAATTTCACTTCTTCCATTTATGTCACCCAATGGCTGCATTATACTCATGTCCGTTTCAGCTAAATCATATTTCTGTAAATATTTCTTCGAAGCTATAGACATATTACATGAGAAATTAACGCTAGTCATGTTTACTTTATGGCTAGGTGTTTGCCATTCATATACACCTTCAAATTTCACAGTTTTATTCTTCACTTCTCTTTCGATATGATACTCTTTTGGTAAGTATTTTGCTGCAATTTCGTTAATATTGTTGAGAGAATGTTCGAGAAAGGTTTCATCAGCAGACATCGAAACATAGTTAATCTGAGGATATGATGGTATTACACTCGTCGAGTAAGATCGTGAACGCTCTTGTTGTTCTTTTATCGGGCTAAAGAGAAGATAAAATGTTAGATGCGCTTATACAGGCCTCTAAATTCACGTTGGCATTCCCCTGTGGAGGAGCATCCTATTGGCTGCAAATTAGCCCCCAAAAATGCTCCTTCCCAAAGGAATGCTGTCATGAATTCAGAGGCCTACATGAGGTGGATAGGTTAATCACATATAGGTCAACTTTAAACCCAGTTTATAAACAAACATATACCAGTAGTAGAGTTAGTGCTTCCAACTGCTACATCTAGTTATGCAAGTGTTCAAAATAACAATGATAACCACTGCGGAGAAGTGAGTTCTTGTGCAAGCGCTAGATTTTTTACCAGAAGATGATAATAATGCTCAAAAATCATTAGTGCTTTTTTGATTATTAGTTCCTGAGCACTTCATATACCTCAGTTCTGGATCATTAATAATTTCTTCCAATCGCCTCACAGTAGCTTCTCGAACACGCTCTTTTTTTTCTTCTTCTGTTAAAGTTCTTTTACTAAACATCTCTTGCATATCTTCCAGTGTTTGAGGAGTCATATTTTTTTGCTGCGTAAGCGTCTTTCCCTCTGGTGACATATTCTGAGCCACCATCATTTTCTGAACTTGAACCTAATGGAGATATCAGGGGGTTAGAAAATGGACATAAATAGTACTTGTAGTGATGAGTATTGCTTCTTGTCTCGAAGAAGAAGCTAGTCTACTTTACAGGGGTTGAAATAACTGCCAGTCATCACTGTGGAGGCAAATTGTCTAAAAATATTCTGAAAATCCTTCCTCCACAGTGACGACAAGCCCTTCTTTACACACTCCACTACATTTGTTTGAAATATTTTAGAAGCACTTACAAAATAAATTCAGAGTTAAAAAAAAAATCAGATAACTCGTGAAAGAGCATAAAGCCAAAAGCTAAACACTCTCTCACATGGTTTATCTGGTGTCATTTGGTAAGATTAAATTCATCCAATGGGCTTGCTGGTTTCTACAGAAGTAATAATAATAATAAGAGAATGTAATAATTTCAAAGCCAAACAAATTCATAATTTTTGGCTTAAACTCTCCCACACAGATTCTTAACAATCATTTTGAATTGCAATGAAATTTTTTATCAATACGTTTTATTGTATCATTGTAGTTTTTCATACAGACAGAAGCGGTGGAGGACTGCTGAAAATTATACTCATAAATTACTCATCCACAGGTGATATCCAGCAGTAATTCCAAAGTTTGAATACTTACCATCATCTGCTCATAAAACTCCTTGTTATTTAATAATGTATCTTCTTTATCTTCAACAGTATCTTGGTAATCAAGTGGTTCTTCTTCTTTCGAATATTGTTGCTGTTGTTGTTTGTTTAGTTGTTGCTGTTGTTGTCTCTGTTCTATAAGCATACTTGCACTTTCGCCTAAACAACACGTATACAAAAAGACAATAACATAATGAAATTATGAAATTTCTAGCACCAAAGCTATGTGCAAACATATCAAAAGGTTTTGATATTATGTGCATAAGAATGACAAGTCTCAATATATTATATAACGGTCGGACATCACTTGCTAGAGAAGTGTTTTTTAGTACAGTTTTCAGCTGCAAAGTTGTTTTCAACTTATATCGAGGCTTGGAATAACGAAACATCAAAGAAATTCCGCTTCTTCAAATTTAAATTCCTCACTGAAAAAAAATATACTTAGAGTGAGATAATAAATAATTCTAACTAAACCTCAAAATAACGGTTGGCCATCACCTGTGGAAGAGTGTTGAGTACAGATTCGCAACTGAAAACCATATTAAAAAAACACTCATCCATAGGTGATGTCCAATTGTTATTTTATGACTGTTGTGAAACATAAGAGATCATCTCAAAATAACTGTCAGACAACACCTCCAGAGAAGTGTTCTTTTAAAAAAACCCATTTCTACAGGTGATGCCCGCAGGTTATTTTTCTAAATTTTTGTTCGATTTAATGAAGATAAGGAAATAGGTCTGAACGCAGCTAAAATAATACTGCAAAAGGGTGCTCATTCATTGAGCTTGCAATTGAGAGTGATTTTTGAGCATTGCTCCAATATTAGGTTATTTTTTATTTTGCATTATATGCTGTTAAAAGTTATTTGAAAAACTAGAAGATTTGTAAACGAAAGACTAAAGACAACAGAATATAGAACCAAAGATGAATAGACACCGGTAGGGGAACAGACACATATGCAACACAACAGGTTAAATATGCATCTGATAACGTTTATAATTCTGCTTGCAAAATATAGTTGGTACAACAACTTATGGCTTATATATGTCAATTATGATATGATCTTTAAAGATATTGCTTAAAAATTCTCTTTTCGTGCTGCTTAAATCAGCGGTGAAATGAAAGTAAATAATCACTGCGGAGAAGAGATTGACAATGCCTGTAGATATGATCAAAAATCACTCCTCCAAAGTAATAATTTGCTCTTATTTCGACCACTGTTAAATAACAACTCACCTAACTTAGGACTTGTATTCCAATCGTTTTGTCTCTTCTCCGGGGATGTTTCATATTCATCTTGACTATCATCATATAATGGAATATCAACAGCTTTTAACGAAGATGCAAGTGTACGCGTTGAACTAGCTGTATCATTAAAAAGTGAACCGTTGATATCAGTGGTTCCTATCTCAGATAAACTCGGTGAAATCAGAGATGTATCATTTCTCATTATTTCACTTCGACTAAGTGGTTCAGATTTTCGTCGATTAACAGAAACTCCGCCTTTACTCCTGAAAATAAAATTTGTTTCAAAAAGCAGATATCTTTTAAAGATTAGCCAAAATCAATAAATTTGAGAAAAATAATCTACAACGAAGAGTGTTAAATCCAGGAGCTTGCAATTGATTGGTTTCTCCGGTATGAAATGCAAGATTGTTGATTCAGCACTCTTTCTCTGCAAAAGAATTTTGGAGATGGTCCCTAAGCATATTTTAATCAGTTCACGCAGGGACTGAAATAAGTGTAATTAGTAAAACAGTACTTTGTCTTTAACATAAATAAGAATCATACATCTAACATACATAAGAATCACGATTCTGCTGTGATACCAGCAGTGGTCAAAATTAGAGCAAATAATCACTGTTGTGGAGAGGGATTTTTGAGCATGGCTTCAGGTTATAAACCCTGAAACTATGCTCAAAACAATCACTCCTTCATGTTGATTATTTGCACTTATTGCGACCACCGATCAGGCTATATCAATATACCTGTGACAGTGTTGACAACATCGACAGCTTTTCTTAGCTGCTCCAGTTGATTTTGAATCCATTCCACTTGCTTGCATCAAACCACGAGGAGTCGTATCTGAGTGGGTAGTAGCCATATCTACAGTTGGCCACAACAAACTCTTCCCAGTGTTTATACCAATTGACACTGGTTTTGGTGAAGTTGACTTTGACGACACTTTTTCATCATATTGGACAGATACATTTACTTTACTTTTCTCCGTAACCACAGGTGTATGCTGCAGGAATAGATGCAACTAAAAAATCAAAGGTACGGTATTGAAAGTAGCCCACTAAACCAAGTGAAAGTCAAACCTAAGCCCAAAAAATATGATTAGCATGCACACATATACAGTGTTTGAAATATGTCTTAATTAAGAGCAGGGACATATCCAGGGCAAATTTGATACTGGTGTACAGGTATGGGAGCCCAAATAATTGAACAAAATATGTTTTTATTCTTATTTTAATGGTACTAACTTGCACCATCATTCAATTGTGATATCAGAAAAAGGCAAGCCTTTATCTGTGTAGTTCAAATAAACCATCAAATAGGGGTAAAGGCAACTTTTGCTATTTTCATGTGCCCAAATGAAGGCTTATCTGCTCAAAACAGGCATGACCAAAATAGCCCTGGATATGATGCTGAAGAGAGTAAAGTTTCAGGTCAAATAAACAATTGAAACACCTTTTTCAAGGTAAAATTATGTCAAGCCACGTGGAAAAGAGTAGTGAAATTTAAACACCCATATTTTACATGGCATTAGGATTTCACTTCTTTATTAAGGTGATAAAGTTTGGGTTAAATAAACAATTGGAACACCTTTATTGAGGTAAAATTATATCAAATGACCATGGAGGAGAGTAGTGAAATTTCATATCATAGCCTGAAGCAATGCTCAAAAATCACTCCTCCAGAGTGGATAAAATTTGGATACACACATACTTTATATCATTATGTATAAACTAAATAATAAAATTTAGTTAAACCTTATACAATATATTATTGTGCTGGATATGAATTGGATACACACAATATGCATCATAGCATTATGATAATATAATTTAGTTTAACTTATATTCTTTAGAAGGAAGATTATGAAAAAAATATATTATTGCGTTGTTATGTTCTGTGGGGCTATTAAAGGTAAGTACCGTATTTCCTCGATTAAGAGCACCCCTTATTATTAATAAAAACAAACTTTCTTTCTGTTTTAAAATCTAATACATGTATATTCATGTAGGTGTATAGTGCGTTTATGCACGTTTTTCTTAAATAACAACTGATAATACATAACGACGCATATCTGTATTACATTCATTCATTCATTCATTTAGTTAAGTTTTTCTTTTTTAATTTTCCCAATTTTTTAAACAAGCGCCCCCTCGAATAAGCATCCCCCCTAAAAGGGTCTAATATAAATAAGTGCCTGGTGCACTTAATCAAGGAAATACAGTGTAGTAAGCATATTTACAGTTTAACATGAAGAAAAACATGGCATCCATTAGAAGTAATCTTTTAAAAGATAGTTCCTAGCATCTGTTAAAAATAAAGATAGCTAGACAATGAAACAATACACCAGAAAAATATTTTTTCTTTGAATGAATACCATTCTTTTATTAAAAATAATATTCCCCTGTTTAATTATGTATTGTCATCTAATTAGCATTGGGAGCAATTAATGTTATAAAAACCAACTTATACTCACAATAATAATTAATGTTTTACGACCCTAAAGTGGACAACATTAATATTTATTTCAAAATTAAAGAAAGAAGCTTCCCAAAATCAAAATGGAGACTTCAATTCTTGAAATTTAAAAAATTATATTTATAAAAAAATATCACTTATCATTTAAAAAAATTGAAGAGAGAGCTTCCTCATAATACAAAATATCTGCCAAAAAACATTCATGGTCTAAGCCTCATAGAAAAATTATAATTCTGTTCAAATCCTTAAAAACAGTGAAAAAAAATCAAAAGTTTTTGTAAGTCGCACTTTGGGAACATGGTCTAATAAATACCGAAGAAACCAATCCATTACAAGTTTGTTGACCTAACACGCTCCGTAAACTTGCAACTGGTTGATTTCTTTAGAAGGAAGATTATAAATAATTTCAAATTGAAATTTCATCATATTAGTAGCTTACAGAGAGAAGACGTTTGGAGGAGAAAATCTTCACCGCTATGTTTGAAACAGAAACAAATAATCATTGTGGCTATATAGTCTGAAGTCGTGCTCAAAAATTGCTCCTCCACAATGTAAGCAATGTAAGCAACTTCTTCACAATTTAATGATGTACCTGATTTTCCAACTCGTTCAGTTGTTCTTGTTGTTTAATTTGAATGGAAAGCACATTTTTATTTTGACCATCAATCTCCTTCATCAACATATCATCAGTATCGATGACAACATTTTCTTTCGTCATTTCTTTTTGATGATTCATAAATAATTGCAACTGAAAAATAAAGAAATAATAAATCTTGACGTATACAGTTTATAGATAGTGGGCAAAATTTGCAAAGGAGGGATGTTTAAGCAACGCTTCAGGCTTCATCTCGACCACTGTAGATATCTGTTATTTATAACTGTCTAGACATTGAGATAAAATAGTACAATAGATTCTCCCTTTCCTTAAGCAATAAAATTTAGAAAATCAATTTACGAGAGCTGACTATGAGAAAGCTGCAAATAATTTCTTCATTTAGGCGTTTTTCAATAGAACTATTTTTAAATTCAGCCTCTCATGTTCAAAATAATTTGTGCGTTATGTGGGAGTTTCACATGCTAATTTAAAACTTTTTGTCACATTCAGGGCTTATTTGCAAGAAAGAATAAGCCAGTCAATATCAGGATTACAGGGGTTAAAAAGCCAGTCATCACTGAGGAGGAGAGATATATTACATAATATTTTTTCAGCTAATATTGACCTAACACTCTCCATCTCATATCCTATGCATATTATGACCTTGGTGCATTCATACCTGTTTTTGAAGTTTTGAGAGTTGTTTTTGTTGAGCAACAACTAAATCATACAAATCAGTTTGACTACTAGTTTCAGTTACCATCTCATCTTTTTTGTTTGTCGACACAGTAGGATTAGATATTGTTTTCATGCCATCGGAAGCGCTATGATAATAAGCACCATTAATAGGTGGGTCTTTAAGTATGTTTATTTTGTCTGGCGAGAATCTTTTGCTGAAGTGTTTATTATTATGCAATTCACTATTATCAACATGAACACGCAAATTTGAATTAACTTGTTCAGTTTCAAAGAGTTTCACAACATTCTCAGTTTCAGAGGTTTCCACGACACTTTCATGAGCATTTTCAGTGAAGGTTGGTTCTGCAAGCAGGTGACTATTAATTACAAAACTTTGATCATCGTTTACGTCTGAATAATTTTCAGGATGATATGATTGTTCATTAGACATCATGTCTAATACACTATCAAAGTTTTTTGGTGATGTAATGTATTCAATATTTGTTTCATAATCTTGATAGTTCTGGAAATTCTGTTGTTGTGGGGCATAAGAACGAATATGGACAGGTAATCTAGGGATTGATTCCTGCATCATGGCAGTTTCACCAAAGTTTTTGTCCATATTTGGTGAAGTTTCCCTAAACATTTCGCCAATACTTTCACCATTCACATTAATATTCCTGCTGGTACACATGTTAGAATCTGGTACATTGTTTACCTTCTTCATTTTTTCATTCTGATCTGGTTGTACCTTTCTTGCTTTTGTTACATCTTTTTTAAAACTGATGGCTAACCTTTTTATTTTGCTTGTTGGTTTTGATGATTCCTTTGTTTTATTCAGATTCATTCTAGCAATACTTGCTTTCGTTTGTCTTGGTAACCTATTCTCAAGTTTTTTTGTAGGACTCATCTTCTCCATGGATTTAGTTGATAATACAGTCGTTTTGTATTTATCATCAAGTACTGGTGAAGAATCATTTTTTTGTATTGATTGTTTTATATTGTCAGAATTGTTGTCTTTGTGTTCGATAATGAATGATTCACATAAAGATAGATCTGGAACAGATGGTAATGTTTGAATAACCTAAATATTTAAAAGAAAAGTTATATTTGAACACAATATAAAATCTGCCATTATTATCAAATCGGCAACTTCACCATATTATTAATAACACTAATGGAAAATCTACTAGATTGCTTAAATAAACTAGCCTGAAGCAGTGCTCAAAAATCACCCACCCACAGTGATTATTTGCTCTTATTTTGAATATTATATATTTACCAGAACAGTCCTACTTAGAATAAGAACAGAAATCACTACGGAGGAGTGATTTTAGAGCATTATGTTAGGCTATGTAACAATAATTTACTCTTATATTAAACATTCGGCCTTAAGAACGATTTAAAAAAACAACAACAACAAAAAATTATTATACCTTCAACTGTTGTGGGTGGGGAGATGGTGATGGAAGAATGTGAGGTTGTGAGTCATCAAGGTTTGACAAGAATGAAGTTTTACTTTCATTGGCTTTTAAATTGGTTGGCTCTTTAAAGCTGAAAGATAACATTAATTCAAAATACATGTTTAAGCCTGGAAATAACTTTCTGCACTCACCTGTGAAGGAGTGCTTTTTTAGTATAATTTTCAAAACTGTATACTTTTAAATACACTTGTGATTATCAGGGGTTAAAAAAACTGCCAGTCGTCACCATGAACGAGAAGACTTAATGATAATATATCTACGCATGAGGGTGATGATAAGTTAGGAGACTTAAAATACACTGCCTTATGATTTGCTATGAAGGTCATTAATGGGGTGTTACACTATAAGAAAAACAAGAATTATGTAAACAATTTTTGCATACAAACCATCAACTACGATTCATATATTGTTGAGCTGTGTCTCAATTTTAAGAATATAAATAATGCAGCATTGAATCCTTTAAGAATTAAGTTGTCAAATTGACACCAATGTACAAGTAAGATATAAGTTTGAACCTTTCTCACCTTGAATGCAAAGCTTTGCTAAAATTATTTGCTACAAGACCAGTAGATGGAATGGTCAAATCGAATGAGAATTCTTCCATGTCGTCATCAGTGGTAACCTTAAACATAATATTAATGTTTAAACTTAATGTTTAAACCTCACTGAAGATAAATATGGACCAACGATTTGTAAATTATTATTTTGTACTTGTGAGCAAAAACTTGTTAAAAGTATGCAGTAAAGATGCTGGTAAAAATTTGAAAACATTGTTCTAACATCTTTACTGTAGACTTTGAACAAGGTTTTGTCCACTAGGGTAGGGCACCAAATAAATCATTAGTTTCACATACTACTCTTCTTCACAGTGTTATATTTTAACTGCAGTGGTCAAAATAACAGTAAAATAATCACTGGAAAAGGAAGCTTTGAGTATAGCTTCAGGCTTTATAACCTGACGCTATACTCAAAAATCACTCCTCTGCAGTGATTATTTGTTCTTATTTCGACCACCATTGAGCTGATTCTAACTGTTTTAAATCTAGAAAACAATCATTTGTTTATTAAAGTTTTTGATTACAATATATTTACGGTATGATTTACACTACATTCAGAATAGCAAAGATCTGCTTGGTATCATGACTATGACTCTTTATTTTTAAGTGAGTTAAAAAAGACATTTATACCTTGCTCAACTGTATTCCTTCACAACAAGACACGAACTTGAAATCTATGTTTTCTGATTCATCACTCTATAGAAGTTGCATAAAGTAGAATAATAATTACAATTAATAATGAATTGACAATTTGACATACAATTTTATAATAAAATATAGTTTTTTAAATCTGCCCAAAACAATAGTTTTACAGCTTCGCAGCTGAAAATTGTACTCGAAAAACACCCACCCACAGGTGATGTCCGACAGTTATGTTTAATCTTGGTTTTACAACAATTAGTTTGAGATGGATCCTCCCAGTTCATTTATACAAAATAAAAATTATTATAAATTTGTAAGCAGTCATATAGAATAAATAAAAAATAAAAGAATGAAAACTGTACACCTGCCACAGTAAGCTCAAAGCATTATGCCAAAAGTCAACATAAATGACACATCAATAGAAAAGAGTGCATTCTTGTAATCGATTAGTTTATTAAATATTACTCATTTCTGTGCGTACCAACCTCAAAATAATTGTCGGACATCAAACATGGAGGGGTGTTTTTTGAGTATAGTTTTCAGCTCTAAAGCAGTCATCCACCGATGTTCGAAATAATGGTTGATTTATAAATTATGAAGAAAGCATACTTATTGAACTGCAGGGCTCGAAATAACAGCCGGTCATCGCTGTGGAGGAGAGATTTTTCAGAATATTTTCAGCCAAATATTCTGAAAAATCTCTCCTTCACAGTGATGACCGGCTGTTATTTCGAGCCCTGGAACTGCAAGTGATATCTAACAATTTGTTTGAAATAGGAACAAATAATTAATATAAAAGAGTGAAGCAATGCTTGAAAGCCCTCCTCCATAGTGAATATTTCTTCTTACTTTGAACACTGTTATTGTAACAAACATTGAATACTCTAAACTGAACATACTCGTATACCTTTCTAGAGAATTCATAAAACAAAGGATTTGCTGACTTGGTACCATAAACAATCAGTAGATAATTACAAGGTGGTGCATACACTCTAAATGTAAAGGAGCATCTCAAAAAATAAAATCTATGGAGGAGAGTACTGAGTCAACAATCTTGTAATGGATTGACCGAAGAAACAAATCCATTACAAACTCGTTGATCTAACACACTTCTGTACAGACTGATTTTTGTTGAATTTTGTCAATTTTAGTTGATTTAACCTTACTAAAAAAGTTGGTTTTGGAGCGAAATTTTGAGAAAAATTCACATTAATAAAGGCGCAGCATCGATGTACCGCATATACAATTTCCCCATTGGAATCCACCACTTAACTGATTCAACTAATATTACAGTAGAAGCTGACCGGGAGTAACTGAAGAATTTTGGGAACCTGGTCTTTGTCAGGTATCTCTAAAGGCTGATCTCCATATCAGTTTTGAGCATGCGCATTTGACAAATTTCAAAGATTTGGTTTAGTCGTGGCGCTAAAATTTCGGGTGTTTTGGGAGTTGAACTTATTTCAACTTCCAGAGCGTGCGAGAGGGACCGGTTTTGTAAAGCTAATAATCTTTCGAGAAAAACTACATATAAAATATTTCTGTTAAGACCAGCCATATTAGTTTACAATTAAAAAAGTGCACACCTTAACAAAAACATGAAGATGTTAATTAAGAAAGTACAGTGATATGGAGATCAGCCTTTACAGATTGGAGAAGGAAAATAGGTCAATTCCAGGAATTTGTAACTAAACTAAATTGAGAAGAAATCATTCAAATTTCGATTGGGAAGGGGCCCTTAAACGACCCCTATGAGTCCTAGATTACGCCCTTATATAATTATTCAAAGAATTTTTTAAAAGCCGTTTACCAGAAGGGACTTAAAACAACCATATTTGAAATGAGTCCCTAACAGTAACCACACTTGCTGTATTTATAGAAAATAGAGTCTATAGACTGTGTCATGAGTTATTTTTAAATGCATAAACAAAGATACCTTTCTTCAATAAATTTGCTATGAAGAAATCTAACACAAGAAGTCCAAACTTCAGTACAAGTTACATTTTCTACACCACTCAACCATCTAAACACAAAAGTAAACTTATAGACTTAAAAAAAAAACACTAATGCCAATTACTTTTGTGAACTTTAAACTCGTCAAGGAATTTTTGCGCATCAGCATAAAATGCTGAGCAATACCTAAAAAATGATTCGCAAAATGTAAATTGTGATGCATTAACTCGAATCCTGCTTGTATATCCTATTTTACTGAGTACATAATGTTTATAGTTTACAAATTACCCAGTCGTCGATATAAGAGTAAATAATCACTGTGGAAGAGGGATTTTTGAGTAAAAAAAATCACTCGTTTGCAGTGATCGTTTTACCTTATTTTGACCACTGTCATCATTTCACAATAATGAACAAACAATGAACAGTGTTGTCGCATCTTTATTAACAATACATAAAAGAAAATAATAAAGTTTACAATCAAAGATACAACAGAGAGCTATAAAGTTATAGTGTGCTGCTGACTTTGTTTGGTAAGCTAAAAATACTTACACTCCCACCAAAGGTAAAGTGAAGGCTTTAGGATCAGATTCTAACAACAGCAAAAGTTTTCTTGTTTGGTCCATTGTTATAAATCTAATACAAAAATAGAGACAAAATGAGAAAATGAATGAACAATCATAAAGCAACTATTCAAGTCTTTAAATTACAGCTGGCCATCACATGTGGAAATGTGGTTGTTTTAGTATAGTTTTCGTATAGTTTTAGTATAGTTTTCGCATGCTCATTGATGTTCAAACAAAAACTAGAAATCGATAAAAATGATTGATTGATTCATTATGTTTTTGCAAACTCTCTTGAGGCAAGACTCTTATTAAGAATTCAATGGGTCTGATGAATAGACAAGGTAACTCTTTAGTGGATTTTTTGATTTACTAAAACTTCTTAAAATAATTGTTTTCAGATATTCCTGTTCCACCTCGACTTACTTAAGTAATTGGCTAAGGAAACATTGCATAATGCTATTTCCATGCAATATGAAAGTATATATTTTGCTATACACAACAAAGTCACCGGAACCCTTCTGATATATCAGCCTCGACCTGTCAGGCATCATTTGCAGAGTAGTGTTTTTGGAGCATAGATTCAGCTTTGCAGCTGAGAACTATACTCCAAAAACACTCCTCCACAGGTGATGTCCAGCAGCTATTTTAAGGTTTGTATACAGACCGTTATGCTGAACACGTGTTTGTAAACATACATAAATAAGGAACCATCTCCAAAATTCGTTACCAAAAGCAGATATCTTAGCAGCTTTAAAAAAGTAAAATTCAATAATTTTGAG
>JAULBZ010002058.1:0-19771 GCA_032360805.1 Neoturris breviconis
TCAACACCCTCCTTACAGATGTCATTACTATTTATTTTAAATAATTCAAATACTGGGTATACATTTTCTAGTTTTATTTAAATCCATTCTGACTTCCACAATATTCAACAATTGGTGCCTTCTTTTTGCCAAGTCCTTTGAAGTGATGAATGGTTTCAGATAAGTTGATTATGTTTGGATCTTTGAGTGTTCAGTTGATTACGAACCATCTTCAGTGAGTTCCAAGCCCAGTGAGTAAAGACTTGTTCAAAATCTGCAGTATAGACGCTAGAACAATGTTGAACAACGTTGATCAAGCGACTTTACTGCGGACTTTGAAAAAGTTTTCGACTGTAGACTTGAAGAAACTAAAATTGAATAAATGAAACTGCACAGTATGGTGTTATGTCAATTAGCTTGCAATTGATTGGTTTGTTTGGTACGAACAACCAATCAATCTTCGGTACAAAGAAACGAATCCTTTGCAAGATCGTTGACTCAGTACTCTTCTATGTCAATGAGCTTTCAATGGATTGGTTTATTTGGTACGAACAACCAATCAATCTCCGGTACGAAGAAACCAATCCTTTGCAAGATCGTTGACTCAGTACTATTCTATGTCAATGACCTTTCGATGGATTGGTTTCTTCATACAATTGACTTGCAAGTTTGTTGAGTCAGTGAGCAAAAACTTGTTCAAAGTCTGCAGTAAAGACATTAAAACAACATTTTCAACATTGTCCTAGCATCTTTTACTGAGTATTTTGCCTTCTGGAACTTTCTTTGCAGTTGTTATGTTAGGAGTTGTTAAATTTTAATGGTCTTAACACCTTTCTTTGGATGCTATTGTCACGAGTATTGAAATTTAAGTGGGTCATAATGATGTATAATTATTTATAAAGATATAAAATTATTTATTTATACAATTGTTTTCTCTTGGTAATTCATTTCATATAAGCATGAATTAGTGTTTAAAATAAGAGAGAATAATCGCTGTGAGGGGGAGTGCTTTTTGAACATATCTTCAGGCTTTGTAACTTGAAGCTATGTTCAAGAATCACTCTTCCACATGGATTATTTCAAATGATTTCATTTGACTATTATCGCTTATATATTACCTACCCAGTGGGCGAAATGTTGTCCAAAGTTCGCAATAAAGACACTAGAATGAACTTTGAATAAAATTTTGCCCTCTGGGTATGCTACTTTGGTTACTATTTCTGTGAAAATTAGAAATTACATAGAACACACTACGACCAGCTAGAACAGAATGAGGTTGGCAAGGACTTGTTCAAAGTCAGCAGTAAAGATGCTAGAATAAGTTCTTTCCCACCGGGAATGAGGTTGCAATAGTTTGTTTGATACCACATTTAAGAATTTTGTCTACGGGAACTAAATAACTGCAGTTAGGAGGAAAATTTATATGCACCATTCCCAATTTAAAATAAAGTTTTGAGAAACTGAGGTAGTGTGACTGCAACTCTCATTGATTATCCCAGTGGTTGAAACTCATGGTGGGGAGCCTTTGGGTAAATTTACTACTTTCTGTTCATGAATTAAGAAGTAGTGTATATCACTTCTTAACAAGCCTAAACTGCCGAACATCTGCTTACATTCTTTTCTTAAAAATTTGAATGTGCTGACAACCAGCTTAAAATAACTGAAGTGGATCTATCTTTGTGTTCCTTGGCACATCTCTCGCTACTTATGCTAGATGATTATCTTTGATAATGTCAGTGTTCGATGTTGAAGCAAATAATCACTGTGGAGGAGTGATTTGTGTGAAGCTATCTCTCCTCCACAGTGATTATGTCCTCTTATTTTCACCACTGAATGTGGAAATAACAAATCAACTCGGTATACCCGAAACAAACTTTCAAAAGTATGAAGCAGGTTATTCTGGTCAATGATCTTGCAGTTGATTGGTTTCTTTGATACAAAGAACCAATCATATTGCAAACTGATCACACATTTACAATATTTGATAGATACTTCCAAATAAATGCCATGTATTATCTGTGGAGGAGGCTTTATTGAGTATAGTTTTCATGTGCATAGCTGTAAAAAAATTACCATGTTCATTGTTATTTTTCAATAACAAGAGATACAATCATTATTACTAATCATATTTTATTATAGTGCATAAACCACAAAAAACTGTAACGATGGTTCTTTAATTATCTCACATGCTGTAAACTAGATAACTGCTTGTAAAAAATGATCATCCATAATGATGTCTGACATGAATGAAAATATAACAGATAATGTAACAGATAAAGGTAAGAAATATATTTACTCTTCACTATTACTCTGCAAAAATTCATCAAAAAAAGGAAAATTAATAATCATTACGGGGGGGTGGTTGCCTGAAGCTATGCTCAAAAATCACTCCTCTGTGGTTGTTATTTATCATTTTTGTGAGCACTGTGTAAATTACATGTAACGAGTGATGTTCAGCCCTTATTTGGATTTCTATGAGGTTTTGACCACATTCAAGTAAAAGTAATAATAAAATGATAAGGGGAGAAGTGGAAATATGGATTTTTTTTGCAATTTTGATTTCTATGAGGATTTGTCTACATTTAAGTAAAAGTTAAGATAAATATCATGCTAAAATGATAAGTGGAAACTTAGTAATGTTAATTTTTATGAGACTTTTCTCTTGATTGTATTTATGGGGAAGCTTCTTCCTCAATTTTTCGAGATATAAAACAATTATTGATAAGAACTTTTTGAAAAGAATTTTTAGAATTTTAGGAATCTCAATTTTGATTTTGGGAAGCTTGTTTCTTCAATTTTGAAATAAAACATATACACCATGAGTATAACTTGATTTTTATTATAATTAATGCCAATGTGAATTAGAAATATAATGGCAATACACAATACAACAGAGGAAGATTTTTTTAATAAAAGAATAATATATTTTTCTATTACATTGTTCTGTTGTCTAGTTTCTTTATTTTTATTATTAAAATTGTAACAGAAAGCTAATAAAAAAACATGTCCAGAAATAAAGGGTTACGACTGTCTTGACATCAATGTTGATAAATGAGCATAATGACTTTTATGAAGCATGTGCTATTATTTAGGAAATTTTATTTCATTGAGGGAATTTTATCAAAGGTTTGAGAAAGAAAACTAGAGTAAATCAGTTTCATTGGGAACATTAACGCCTTAAAGTCATTAAAATCATCAGGAGCGTCACTACCAATGATGTTGAGAGGTGTTACTGTAAAAAACGCTTGCATGCACGATGGACAGCGACCTCACTTATAGAATGTGTGAAACAAAAAATTGATCAATATGCCAGATATTTCAAATGTTAATTGTGATATTTAGCAAACAAAATTTAAGATCTAATTGTGGTCTTTTGAAGATTACGTTAAAAATTGTTTCCTATCATTGATCTGCCTTCTCTTAATTATCAAACATTTTTTTCATACATAGCCAGACATTGTGAGGCAGATCATCATACTTATATCTCTTGGGATTGTACAGATTGTACTTTTTTGTTCAGGGAGATCATATGATCTACCCATTTGTCCAGTATCAACCAAATTTGGACTGTTTTTACATAATTCAAATTGGTTGACATACTCAACTATGTTTGATCTTGCTGTGAGATCATGCATATTCTTTATTCCAGAAAATTGTTAAGATTCTTTTGTTCAGATTGTTTGAAGTTTTGTTTGAAGCCTCGTATCATTTAAGTATTTTTATAGTTCCTGGAATATTTTTTCTTTTTATGTTGGTACAGAGACACACTTCTATGAAATAGATTGTAACCCTTGTATATGCTCTTAGATTGTAACCCTCATATTATGCTCGTGCTGCAAAAACTGTTGTTCCTTTCTCATAATTGATTTACTTATAAACAGCATATTTCACGTAAATAAGGGTTACAATGCATTAATAAAATTCTGATTAAATGTAACCTTCTTTGCTCCAAATTGTCGGCTTTTATATTTGTAAACAAAATGCTGCGGATTTCAAAAGGCTGCGGATTAAAAAGGAGCGAGAGTAGTTATATGTGTCTGTACTGAGAGTTACACTAAAAACCTTAATTAGAAGTGGAGTGTAACCCTCAAAAATGCTCATGAGTTGAATATTTTTGTGTATTTTTCATGATAGAGGGTTAACTAGACTGTGCATTCTTTTCTAGAGAAAGATACTGAAAACATTTTCAGAAATGAGGGTTACAGTAAATAGTACTTTTTTTCGGTGTCATAATATTCCTTATTTTAACCGTCAAAAAAGCTCCCACATTACACAACATTCTTAGTTTATCCTTCAGGACTTCCTAGGACAGTTTTTCAAAATATCTCTCATATAAATTGTGACGTTTACATTAAATTCAGACTGTTATGATCAGCTGTAACCCTCAGAATAACTCTCATATCCAAATATTTTTTAATTCAGCCAATGCGTAATAAAAATATTCATGACATACTAAATTTAAAAAATAAATGAAGTAACCCTCAGATATGCTCATTTTCCTAAAAAACATGATTTTCCGAAATAAAAAAATGTCACACTATTTTTGGACACGTTCAAGGATAGCAGTATAAAACAGCTTTGTAGCCTAATGCTATGTTTAAAGCCCCTCCTCTACAGTTATTATTTGCTTTTATTTTGAGCACCTGCAGACCTCTGTCTTTGCTTGTAAACCCAAGTTTAATCCAAAAGCAGTTATAGAGAGGTATTCCAAGAAATAGGTGTTCTTATTCTCTAGCTGAGGTTAAGTTCGGGATTGTTACTAATATAACGCTTGCATGTCAGAACAGCTCATGTGTGTCACTGGACATCGGAGTGACTGATATAAGGGCAGTGGTTATTTCCAGCTGAGTAAGACTTTCTGATACATTCATTTATTCTTGTAAGAAGGTGACTATAAAAATAACTTCTCCTAGAACAGTTCAATTTCCAGCTAAGGATTTTCAAAATCTTGTATTGATTTTCCAGGCGAGTCACCAGCTCAGAATAGATCATTTTTTATCTGGAGCTCCTCTGGCTTCTCCAAATACAGATTAATTTCACAGACGCAAACTCAGAACAGATCATTTTTCCAGCCGGAAGTAGATTAATACGATTAATAGCATAAAAACAGGTCAAATCCCCACCTAAAACATTTTTCATAAGAACATAATAACATAAGAACAGGATCTATTCCCAACCAGTATCCCCTCTCAGAACACCTAGTTCTAAGAACACCTCTTATATTTGTTAGCTGCATTCGAGAATCTATTTGCATGGTTTTTGCTTTTAATTTATACCTTAAAGATAAACATTTGTTATATCTATCTATATTTTTATTTTTGCAGCGTTGGAAAATTGCTTTTATTCGAAAATATGTATATAAATAAAGAAATATAAGCCAATCAAAATCATTTATTTGGTTTGATTGATATTAATTCAGGGTTCGATAAATTTATCAAATGGCTCTAGTTCTCTTAAATGATGTTGATGTCTAGACACGTTAATGTTTATTTTAACAACAATGAAAACTGGTATTTTAAATTTTTATTTTTGCAGCGTTGACAAATCACTTTTATCACAAATCACAAATCACCATAGTGGATCAGCTTATACGTTTATACGTTATAGTGGATCAGCTTATACGTTTATTTTTAAATATTATATTTGATATGTGACTACATTGAAGAAATATTGGTAAAAATGATAATCTCTTTCTCTTACCATCTGTTTATAATTTTAATATATTGTTTTGAAATTATAAGGAAGTTTTAACTGAAGTGTTGGAATTTAACTTTATTTACTCCTTTTCTGAATAATTTATATCTTCTACATTGTCTGTATAATGAATGCTTTTAAAAACTCTACATTAATAATTCATGGAAAAATTTGCTTTACTTTGAGTATATAGTAATATAGAATGTTCTATTAAAAATCGAAAAGAAATTTTCTAAGTCTTAAGACATTTAACATGCCTCTGAATTCACCTCGGCATTCCCCTGTAGATGAACATCTTTGGAGCCTGTTGGCTGCAAATTAGCCTCCAAAGATGCTCCTCTGCATGTTGTCGTGAATTCAGAGGCCTGTTTAACATATTGAGTTAATGCTCTTGTGATGGTTTTCTTCATTGACAAATAGAAAAACAAAAATCATTGTAGAAGCCTGCTGGCATAGCTTTAATGAGTATTATAATCTGTATTACATAACAAATTTATAATAGGTTGGGGGTTTAACATGTAAATTTTGATTTTCTATTGGAGATGTATAAAATATTAAGTGGAGTATTATGTTCGTAGTTAATCCATCCACTTGGTTTACTTGATTTACTTGATGTAGCTGTGCATGTTAATTTACGGTCATAGTTATATTAGTAATGAGTTTTCAATATGTCGTATGTAACAGAGAGGTCAATGTCAATAGCTAGATTTAAAGGTCAGTATGTACTAACTATAGCCCTCCCCTCCCCTGATAAATTAATGGCCTTTTTTTGGGAAGAATACATCCATACTATTGTTTTTGTAGATTCAGAGAAAGAAGAGAAACATAATTTGCAATATAAGGAGTTCGATATATTCATAATATAGGATTGGATTTAGTGTTCGAAATAAGAACAAATATCACTGTGGAGGAGGGATTTTTGAGCATAGCTTCAGGCTGTCTAGTCAGCAGTAAAGACGCTAGAACGCAACATCGAATGATATTCTTGTAGCGTCTTTGCTGCAGACTTTGAATAAGTTTTTTCACATTAGTTCAAACACCGTTATCTGTTCATGGAAACAAACTAATACATGAGAGGAAGAGTACTACCCCAGTGAGCCAAACCTTGTTCAAAGTCAGCAGTAAAGATGCTAGAACAGACTTTGAACAAGGTTTGGCTCACTGGGACAATGTCTGAAAAAAGATAGTCATTGTGATTACAAAGGCTGATGATTACTTCTCCATTTTATAAATTATGTCAAAATGTTGATGAGATATATTTCTTTTTAGCTGCGACATCCACGTTAAATGAGCAGAATGATGTTATCACAGACACTAGTGAAATTTTACCTGCATTCTGTCAGTCGCTTGAAGCTATACTTCGACAAGGCCTAAAACGTAAGATAAATTATTGATTTTTACTGAACTTCAATTCTTTGTTAAAAACACATGCATTATCTTCTTCGTCATCTCTAACCTGTGCTTGCGCGGTTTAGTGGTCGAAATAAGAGTAGATAATCACTCTTGTGGAAAAGGGATTTTTGCGCATAGTGATTAGTTCTCTTATTCCGATCACTTTGGTTAATGTGGTTTAATGTGGTTTACTGTGGTTTACTGTGGTTTATTTCTTTATACTTTACACTTAATATTTAGTTCCGAAAGTATTGTTTTTGGTAGATATAAAGAAACAAATATGAATCTACGTGGAAGGGTGTTATGGTAACGAGCTTGCAATTGATTAGTATCATTGCAAGATTGTTGGCTCTTTGTAAAATTTACCTCCCTACAGCCTGAAACTATGCTCAAAAATCACTTCTCCACAGCGATTATTTGTTCTTATAGTATATAATAATAATGATATAATCTTATTCTTAAGTATTCTCTACATCCTCAACTAAAAACATTGACACTATAATATAACAACCAATCTAACTTCAGACCTTTCAGCTGTTGTTGAATTGGGTGAGAAGTGGTTTGTTTCATTTAACACAGTGAAGACCAAACTTGCTCCTTTCATCATCATAAATTTCCCTCTTTTCCCGCAATATCTATGAATGGAACCAACCTAAAAGAGTCAAATTCTCTTGGTCGTATACTTGTCTTTTAAGCTTTAATAATGACTTAAGGTGGAATGACTACATCGTCTCAATTGCTAAAAGTGTCTTAAAGATGGTTGGTTCTTTCTATCGTTCGCGTAATTATCTCTCCCCAAGTTCTCTGTCTCTACAAAAGCCAAATTTGTCCAACCTTGGATTATTGTTGTCACATATGGGGAAGAGCTTCTCAACGATCACTATCATCGCTTGGCTGTGTCCCACATTGCCTTAAAGGATAAGTAGGTCTCAAATTATACTCAACCCTTCATCTTCTTTCTCATTGTCAAAATGTCTCTACAACCAATTGCATAAATTATGAGACATTTTACGAATTTCAACAAGCCATACAAGCCACAAGTAAAACGTAAATACGGAAAATGACCACTAGACGTCTCTTGAAGTTTATCTCAGAGGTTTATCCGAATAGACTTAAGACTTAGGGCTTAGGATCTTGGGTATTTTTGCAAACTCGACAAATTCTGCTGTTCCTAGCAGCCTAGTACCCAGGCTCTTGGAACATTATTCGATTTTTTGTGTCTAGGTTTGATAACGAAAGTTTATGGCTTTTTAGAATTTTTGCTTGATTTTTACCTTGTCTCAAATATTTATGTGATTGCTTGTCTGAACTTCCAAAGTCATCCGTGTTTTCCGGTAATCCAGAGGTTGCACGGAAAAATAATTTCCACTTTTTGCGCGGGTTTTGGGTCGTTCTACAGCTTACGCTTCGAAAATCCATATTTTTCGTCAATTTTCATAAAAAAAATCTGACTTTCATAATTTTGAGAATTTGACATTTGCAAAAAGTAGAAATTTGGGCCTGGAACAACGTTTCATAAAATTCTAGGGTGCAAAAACTCAAAAAAACAGATTTTTCTAGCCATAAAAGTAAAAATTGACTAAATTCTTATTTTGACCGGAAATCGCCAAAGACTGTTTTCTCAGACAACCAATTGCATAAATTATGAGACATTTTACGAATTTCAACAACCAATACAAGCCACAAGTAAAACGTAAATACGGAAAATGACCACTAGACGTCCCTTGAGGTTTATCTCAGAGGTTTATCCGAGTAGACTTAAACTCGACAAATTCTGCTGTTCATAGCAGCCTAGTACCCAGGCTCTTGGAACAAATTCGAGTTTTTGTGCCATTAGGTTTGCTACCGAAAATTTATGGCTTTTTAAAAATTTCTAGAGATTTTGGGATTTTTCCTATAATTTACCTAGGATCAATTTATTTTTTTTGGTAACTAGGGATAATTTTCCCTTAGTAATTAATTTTTCGACAGGTGGTAAAAAAAAATTGGAAATTTTTTTTCTACTTCTAATTTTTGCTTAAAAAACATTCTGAACATTTTCACCTAAAATTATTTTTTTTGCCTAACTGTTTTTTCTTGATAACGTCATAAGACGTCATCATAAAATGATTATGCAAAAATGTTTATTATGGCTTGACCCAACTTCCTGGGTAGTTTTAACACTACAGCATGGTTCTATCAAAAGTTATGGATTCTCAAAGATTCTCAAAGCCCTAAAAAGCCCAGTAGAAATAAGAGATTCAGAGTGCTATCTCAACGAGCTTGCAATGTATTGGTTAATTCGATACGAAGAAACCAATCAATTGACAGTACCTGTAATATCCATATTATCAATGTCCATTTGTATTTTCTGATCATCTGCATATAATAAGGTTCTCCCTGTTTGATCTTTGATGTATAACTTTTTATTTCTTAATATAACCTGGTCACTATCTAATGTTATCTGACCAACTACGTTATTAAATGAATCAATTGCATTCAAAGATATATTTTTGCGTGACGTCACTTTAATTGGTGCATCCTAACAAAAGAAGATATTATTTGAAGTGAATGTTATTCCAATAGAATGCATAAACTTATCACTCCCCCATTTTACACGGTATAGGGGAGGAGAGGGGAAATTAGGAAATTTAAATGCAGAAAGTGAGTAACCACGCCCTGATCTTGGTTCAGGGCGCAAAAGATTTAGGCAAACTTTTTTAAAGTGGGCGTTTTGCTTGTAACGCCCGAATTATCGGTTAAGTGTTTGTAAAAATTGCTTTATAGAAAAAGATACAAAAATATTGCCTGCTTTGGGAATTATTTTTATATAAATTGAAAGTACTTATAATAAACTAAGTTTTGGGAAAGTTTAGACCTACTTTAAGTAGCTGATTTAATTTCGCTGAAGCCAAATTTTGGATTTTTCGCGCGGATTTAATCTCGCAGTTGGTTAATTTTGAAATATTCCGCGGGAGGTAATTTTCGCGGTTGCGACAAAAAAGTTAGAAGAAAGAAAATCGCTATTATACGATATTTTCACCTTTTCATAATATACTTTTACAATTCAAAATTGTCAAATGCATTTCCATCTTTTCGTATTCATTAATCAGTTCTTCCACCGATTTTTCGATCGGATTTAATTTCGCGGATGTATAAATTTAGGATTTTTGGCAATCCAGAAACTGTGTTAAAATGAGCCATTTAAAATTAATTACGATGACGTCATCAGAAAAACGCTGACTTCAGCAAAAAATATTTTGTACTATTTTATTCCTTTTGTAATAACAAAGTTTTATCTCAATCCTATTAGTCGTTCAAAAGTTATATAGGATTAAGGTAGCACATTTAGATCAAAAGTAAAGGTGGTAGTCCCCCGTGTAATATTTCACCAAATACCTGTAAAATATTTTTCATTTACCTTAGGGATACTAATTTTCTAGGGAATAAATTTTCACAATCTTTAGCCATTTTCGCCAAAAAAATAAATACCTGCTAAAATTATGTATAAAATGGTCATTTGCTAAAATAAATACCCACGAAATTTAAAATAAAAAAAACGCTCACTAAAATAAATACCCGCTAAAATTAGCATCCCTAAGCTATATGCTATATTTTTATTGTGAGGTGAAATTCTTTTCTCGAATACGAATTTTAGATAATTTCTTAGCCTAGCAGTGGCATAAAGCACGATAAGGGGCGGATTCACCAATTATTCCAGAGTTCCCACTCCAAAATCAGGCAATCATAACATGAAATTTTGCTTAAAAAGTAAGACAAATTACGTTCTTTATCGACAAAACTTCCCGACATAAACTGATGACTTTCTTAACACAACAGCATATTATCCAATGTGAAACCACTTGTTAAGAGCAAAGTTTTACTGAAAATTGGGTTAATTAAAGATCCAAGAAATTGACGGTGACATGTTGAAAAACTTTGCCTAATTTAGGGACCCAAATTAGGGCCAATTTCAACACCTGATATCTTAGAACTACAAAAGCACATTAAAACATACATGCATCAATTCATATTAACTTTTTCAGCTTTTTAAAGATCCATTTTGGGGAAAATCTTAGAGAAATTTTAGAGACGGAAAGATTTTAAATGCAAAAAAATTGAAAAAAGGTTAATATGATCTGATGTATATAAATTTTATTTTGCTTTTATTGCTCTGGAGATATTATTATAATTTGCCCAAAATTACCCTAATTGGGTTCCTGTTGATGGCGTCACAAAACTATAAACAGCATTATTTTAAAAACTATAGAAAAACACCTATAGACTAAATTTCCGTAGTGTAGCAGAGGAAACAAGCATTTTCAGCTGGGGTGGGGTGTTGTAAGTCCTTCAGTGAGGTTTCAAGTGAAGTCCCAAGAATAATCCGTATTAAGGCTATCTAAAGGCCAGAAACAATTAAAATCTTTGCATTCTTGGACGCTGTTATATCCACTATTTTCGTCCACCCCTGAATCCAACATATAACCGTGGTAAATCTATAACATTTTATGACAACCCAGGAACCCTATTAGGCCTAAAATACATTGACAACGTGTACATTCTCAAGGAGCATTAATTCATGTTGGGAAGAAACAATAACTATTTAAAACAAATTTAATAGTTTTAGCCAAAATACAAGAAGGCGCTTATATATAGATATATGGAGAAGGGCTTAACTTGAGCATTAGTAAATATAGTGGGTTTACAGTTAGATGCTATAACAGAGTTCCATATAATAGTATTGTAGACGATGCCTTACCGTTCTACTCATGATGGTCTTTGTTCTCAATGCCGCCATAAACTCAGCAGTTCCTTCCATTCGCATGCCATTACTTGTTATGTGCAGTTTACCCATTCCATGCTAGAAATAAAATTAAACGTATATCGGTATGAATAGTGCTCAAAATAACAGAAAATAAGCGCATAGTTTCAGGTTACTCTGAAACAACATATGAATTTAATTTGGTCCGGGATTAAAGTTGTTTGGGCCTGTACTGGAGTTGCGGTTGAAATTTCCCCCAAAAGTCTCACATTAATGGTCACAATTGTACCAAGACTCAGCTAGTAAGTGCTCCAGGACACTTAGTGAAACAGACAAAGAGATAACTTGCTTAAAAATATATATTGTGCTTATTAGAGCTTGTGGAAAATTAAGGCGGAAATAGAGAAAACAATAAATCAAAGATATGGTATTGACAGTAGCCCACCAAACCGAGTGAAAGTAAAACTTAAAGTATTTATTGTGCACTTATTTATAAAACCTCTGGGTCAGACGATTATCCCTGAATAATTGACTAAAATCCAGGTTTATTGCATCTCGCAAGATGGAGATTTGGGCTCCGCAGAATTTGTCATGTTTACAAAAAGAACCCCGAAAATACTAAGTCTACTTGATGTCGATAAATCTCTCTGTCGATAAATCTTGAGTCAAAGGCCTTCTGATAATCAAGCCAAATAACAACTAAATTATGTCGATGTTTAGTTACTTCTTCCAAGATGGTGTTATTTATTAAAATTCTTTCCTATACAGTAGCTGTTCTATTTTCTAGTTATATAATATTTTAACCTGTAGCTAGTGGTCCATTTTCTAACAGCAAAAAGACTAACTAGCTATGTGCAAAACATAGATAGATCTAGTCTCTTATTTTCTTCTCTAATCAAACATATACGATTTTTTGGAAAATATATTTTCAAATGCTAGCTTTAGTTCTCTAAAAATGATAAGCTACCTTTACCAGGTCTGACCAGAGCAAAATGGTGTTGGAGTTTTTAGCTTTCCTACCGTCTTTCCTTTTCTTGAAGAATTTATATTTTTGTTGATCTGTGTAAATATGAGGTAGATAAAAGGGAAAGGCAGGAATAAGAAGATCAGTTCGGCGAGCCAAAAAAAAAAAATATTTGGCAGAGACTTGGGCGCTGCACTCACCCCCTCCCTTTCCGCCTTCCGTTCGCTTAGCCTATGTAGATAAGAGTGCAAGTCCTTCTAAAATATCGCTTTGCATGCTAATACCAAATGCTAGCACTTCCGGACCATGATTTATTAAGAAGAGCTGGCCGCCGCCGCAAAGTGATAGTAATAGCCCATCCAAACTTTGTTTGGTGGGCTAAAAATGGAAAATCATGTATATTTTAGATTATGATAACTGATTATCAAGTAGAAAAGAAAGTTTATCTTTATAAAAATATATTTTTGTTTTTTTCGTTTGCAAGGGATAAATAATCAGGAGCTTAATTAAAGGAAATACAATATATATGTATCTGTCATAGTGTCAGCTTCAAATAGATGACTTACCAATCCAAAATCCTGAACCCTTATGATCCATATAGTTAATGCAAGATTAATGATAGCAATAATTAGTACCAAGAGTATGATAAAATATAAACATCTTTTTCTCCAACCATATATACCAATTCTATATATAACATATCCAGAATCATCTGTATGATAATTATCGTCTGTAGGTGCATTATTACTTGATCGATGACGTGCTGGCATCTTGTATCATTTATCAAAACTAGAAAATAAGTACAATACGGGATAAAAGAAGAGGAATGAGTTTATGAGCTGGCAATAAGTTTTTTTCTTGAATACGAGGAGTGAATAACAAATCAAAGGTACGGTATAGCATGTCAAACCAAATGAAAGGTAAACCTATTACGTACAGACATTATACATCATAGTATTTTGGATACACTAGAACTAGAGAATATGCCTATATTATAATCTAAGACTTATATAGGCTGCTGTATTATAAGATATGCTACATTTGATTTAGATGAATATGGTATATAGATAGATATATATAGTATATGTGCATAGTGTACGTATTACAAATACAATATACATATATATGCATAAGTATATAGTATATAGCAAATATAGTAGTATACATAGCATATAGCATAAAAGTATATATTTTATATCTTCAATAAAATGGATGTCAAAACTCGGAACCATGTGGACGAATTCAAACATTTTTTGGTGAGCTGTTCCAAAACATCGCCACATGCTGGTCTGAATTTCAAAATGGTAGCACTTCGGGAACATGATTATTAGGTAAAACATGAATCGGCTACCATAACCGCCGCAAAGTGATAGTAATAGCCAATACAAACTTCAACTTCAAACAAGATTCAAAATAACTGTCAAATATCACCTGTGGAGGAGTGTTTTTTTAATGCATTTTCAGTTGAAGCTGAAAACTATACTCAATAAAATCCTCCTTCACAAGTGATGTCCAGCAGTTACTTTGAGGCTTGTGCTCCCAAAAAAAGAGATGTCTGCCCCATAAAAAGGAAGCAAAGGATGATGAAGTGCTTCAAGTGAAAGCTTAAAATCTCTGTAAGAATAATCACCATTAATACAATGTTCAAACCTCAAAATAACTGTTGGGTATCTGCTTTAAAACTATAAACAAAAACACTCCTCCATGGGTGATATGTAGCAGAGCAGAGAGTGAATAATAAATAATCAAACATGAAACTAATCTTCAATCATAATATCAGCGATAATCAACAAGATCACACACACAAAGTTTATATCAAAATACACTAATTAGTCAATTAAATATCAATTCAAACTCCATCAAATTGCTAATCTTTAATTTTTAATTAAGTTAATTATAACAGTGGTGGAAATTAAGAACAAATAATCATTGTGGAGGATGGAATTTTGAGTATAGCATTGTGCTTTGTAGTTTGAAACTATACTAAAAATTACTCCTCCACGGTGATTATTTGCTATTTTTTCAACCACTGATTTAATGTAGAATAAAGAGAAATCCATTCATAACAGCAGACAAAAGTCAATGACGGCCCTCTCAGTAGTCTTATTAAAATAAAACAACGAGGTAATAAAATAACATATCATCAGGACTTAAAATAATAACAAATAATCACTGTGGAGGAGTAGTTTTTAGCATAGTTTAAAATCACTCATCCACAATGCAAAACTGAAAACTACACTCACAAACACTTCTCCACAGGTGATGTACAACAGTCACTTTCAAGCTCACAAGAATGACAAGGCTATACCTAACTTACGTGCATGATGTGAGATACTCAATGCTCTCCACACTGTAGAGGGAGGTTATACCGTTACTTATGTACAACAAGGTTAAACCTTAACTTACACAATGTGAGATACTCGATAATCTCCAAACCATTGAGGGATGACAAGGATGTACCTTAACTTGTGTGTATGATGTGAAATATTTGATATTCACCACTCTGTAGAGGGATGCTTACATGATGTGAGATGCTCGATAAACTCCACATGATTGGGGGATGACAAGGTAACTTATGTGCATGGTGTGAGTTACTTTGTAAAATTTTAAATAAGATTTAAAATAACAGGCAGAGGCGTTAATTGTTTAAAAACCTGGTTTTTATTGCAAAACCATGTTTAACGAGGAGCTGGACCTGGTTTACACGAAAAAGGCAAACTATGACAACCCGTCAAACTAAATAACGTTATCAGCCCTTGTCTTTGTCAAATCGTTTCAAGCAGTTTCAATCATGGGTACCATTCATACCCTTGTGCTGAGTAATTAAAGTCCCTATCCAGAACTATTCCTTACTCAGCAGTAAATCATCAATTTTTGTTTGGGACAAATTGTCACTGTTGTTTAAAGTGTCAACAATTGCAAATCTGAGATATCCGAGCTTGTACAACATTCCAAGAAGTGTTTTACTATGCAACATTTCCTTTTTTATAGCGGATTTATAATTGGATAATCTCAATTTCCATGGAACTGTAGATTCTACACCATGCATACCACAGTTTGTACGATATGCAATGTAAATCAAGTTTGATGTTGTGCAGGTGGTGTCATGCTTGAAATTTGTGACCGGTTACCAATTGTTCTGCGTGTAATGTCATCATTCAAACTATCATTGAACTGTTTAAATAGTCTCACCATAGGATAAATGTTATAAATATCCACGCTTGTTGCGAACAAAAGATCAAGAACATTATGCTAGTAACTAACCAATCAGATATACAGATTAAGACATTGGATATAATAAATAATAATATACAAACATCTAGAAGAAATACGCCATTTTAAGATTAAAGTTTAAACCATTATTTAGAAGATCATATAACACACACGTATGTTTGCATTATTCTATTGTACATACACACACGTACATGTTTGCATTATTCTATTGTATGTAAACATATAAGCTAAAAAACTTATTTCAATCAGCCACTCAATATTTACACTCTGATGTATCTCCAATACAATACATACAGCTGTTTGTTTAAAAAAACTGTATAAGATTTACTTAAGAAATGTGGTAATGAGCAGTTCTTTTGGATTTATGTAACCACATATAACCACAGACAATAAAAGAGCTCCAACAAAGGAACCATCTAAAAAACAAAATTCAAAGAGTACAGTCACTTGCAACAGTTTCTTCATTGACATAACATCTCCTTATAATTTCATTTTTGTTGAATTTAAGTTTTGGAACTTTTGAAATGATCTTTATGTAGAAACAATTGATGTTACACCAACAACAGCATGGTTCACCTGTATAATCACTGTGGAGGAAAACATTTCGAGTATAGGTTCAAGCTAATTTAAGCACTATCATTGTAGTTCACACAAAGTAATGGATAATTTTTAAATGTGGACACATTATTATTATTAATGATGATGACTTATGTTGATGAAGTTATAAATCAAACCAGAGTATCGTATATATGAAAGATGGTTGACATCTTAACCTCAAACTAACAAACATTTAGACACAAATGTCAATAATAATTAGTGAATTGCAATTTATTGGTTTCAAAGATTCATGTTGTCCTTCGTAGAATTATTTTAAGTCAAATTTGCAAGAATTAAATCAATTTGATTTCTTAAATTAACCAAAACAGCAGGGGTTGAAATAACTGTCAATCATCACTTTCACAATAATCTCTCCATCACAGTGATGACCAGCAGATCAGCAGCAGTGCCCCCCCCCCCTCTACACCTGCTAAACCTTTTTACATAACTTTTGAATAAATGGCTTATATGTCTAGAAATTTTGTGACTTTTCCTACAATTTATCTTGGATCATTTTCAAAAAAAAAAATTGATAACTAGGGATAATTTTCCTATAGCAACCATATTTTTGACAGGTGGTAAAAAAATGTTCTTCTTATTTTATTTAACGGTTGACCTAACTTTCTAGAAAATTTCAACACTACTGCATGGTTCCATCAGAAGTTATGGATGGGGGGGGCACTTTCGCAGAACACTTGACTATTTACGTTTATTTTATTCCTGGATTTAATATATTAAAAAATAAAGTGTTTTTTTCAAAAAATAAATTCCTTTCACACATTATAGTGTTCAAAATAAGAGCAAATAAGCACTGTGGGAGGGATTTTTGAACATATCTTCCAGCTAGAAAAAAGCTCAAAATTCTTCCTCCACAGTGATTATTCGCTCTTATTTCGAAAAGGAAAGTATTTTTAAATAATAATACACAAATCAAGCCATTCTCTTATATTTATAAGGAAAAGCAAGAATAGATTAAAGATTATAGTTACGTGGAATATGTTAAAGTTATAAATACATCAGTGGTCAAACTAAAAGTAAACAAAGTTTCAACTACTCTTATTTCAACGTCAATAAAGTGTAAGAAATAAACAACCAGAAATGTTTTATGAGAATTATTTTTGCAATCAAGCCTCTTAATAGACATCACAAAGGTATGCAGGATTTATTTGTGAATCAAGACAACATTATGCAAACTTTGTTTTTGCGAATGATCAATCAAGTCTAATTTTATGAAACTTATTTTTGAGACTATGGGTCAAAAGTGTATTTAAATTACTATTTTTTTGGTGATTTATGTTTGCAAATTAGTGACCACAGAAACATGTTAAGAGATTTTTGTTTTCCAAACTGCCATCTGTAGCGTAAATATACGGGATTTATTTTTGCCAAATTTGCAATAACAAGCCTCGCAACAATTTCTCCTCCCACATGGTAAAATAATAAGCTGTCGAAACAAGAGCAAATAATCACTGTGAAGAAGGGATTTTTATAGCCTGAAGCTATGCTCAAAACCTTTTTGTTGAGGTTTACTCTTTTATTCAGCAACAGTAGTCTTGGTAGCTTAAAAGCAACCAAAATAATGAATGGGAGAAGCTGAGAAGCAGGAATACTTGCTTGCCCAGATATAATTTAAATAATCCACATACAGTAATACATTACAAAAGAGAAAACAAATAATGGAGTAAATGCAGGCCTGAATATAACTGTTGGACATAACCTGCGAAAAAGCGTTTTTTGAATATAGTTTTCAGCTTCAAAAATGAAAACTAAACTCAAAAAGCACTCCTTCACATGTTTTGTGCAGCAGTTATATTCAGGCTTAAAATGTTTTCTTCCAGAGACAGAGACTCAACACAATAAATATATTAAATAATAACAATAATAATAATATAGAATTCAGAAGTAATGAGCATAAAAACTTGTCACAGAAACATTGAAATAACTATCATCACAAGTAGATGAGTGCTTTTAGTTGTCCAGCAGAGAACTACACTAAAAAAGTAAAAAAGCTCTTCTCCACAGGTGATGTTCAACAGTGCTTGCACACAAAACAATATCCACATAAAAAAATCCAAAAATCTTCAATATTCTCACAAAACAACTTCATATTACTTCTTATTAAATGAACTCTATCAAAACGTTTCACAGTTTGTTTATAACACTATAAGCTATAATACTCAATATGATATAGATATAGTTTCTATTAAAAATATTAATACATTCATTTATGTATTCAGTATTACCTCTATTCTAATCAATGCTTGTTTTATCTTTGCTATATCTCAATTTGCAATAATATTGTAATCTCCCTCATATATAAATTATTGATACCACTAATGATGTTAAAAGATACAGTTACTGGTTGAAATAAGAAGGGATTTTTGAGAATAACTTCAGACTGAAACTATGCTCAAAAATCATTCTCACATAGTGCTGATTATTTTTATCTTATATGCTTATTTCAACCATTTACCAGAAACTGGAAAAACTTTAACTACAAATTTAATTAACTGCCTTTCAAAACACAAAAAAAGCTATAAATAAAAGTGTGGCAAAGATCAGCTGTTTGATATGTATTACCTGTCCCAAGCATGGTATTAATCTTACAACTAACTACTATTAAAAAGATACATTTCTTAGGGAGAAATATTTTTTACACTACATCAAACAGTGGTCAAAATAAGAGCAAATAATCACTGTGGAGGAGGCTACAAAGCTAAGTTAAAAAATTTCTCCTCCAGAGTGATTATTTACCCTTATTTCAATCACTTTTTACAATACTAAGTTATACAGGACAGTGTTTAAAAAAAGCAAAAATAGTCATTGTGGAGGAGAGATTTTTGAGCATAGCTTCAGGCTTTGTAACCTGAAGCTATGCTTCTCCTCCACAGTGATTGTTTTTACAAACACTTTCAAACACTGCAGGACATTACCTCAACAAGTTGCAATTCATAAAAACACAAGTATTCTTATTTTAAAATATTTCTTTTAAGACACATCCTAAGCTTGTATATAACTTCCAACATCAAAATATCTTTAGTTGCTAAGATGCACAACATCAAAAAAAAACCTTGACCTGAAAGATTAATATATAAATTATTATAAGCTTACTATCTGTTGTAACATTAAAGATGCTTTTAAAGTATTTGATTACATACTAAAAAGCTTTA
>JAULBZ010002059.1:0-19764 GCA_032360805.1 Neoturris breviconis
TTCTTCTTCTTCTTCTTCTTCTTCTTCTTCTTCTTCTTCTTCTTCTTCTTCTTCTTCTTCTTCTTCTTCTTCTTCTTTTGTATTATGAAAAGGCGCATTGTAACAAAAAGATCAACAGAAATTGGCGACCAACAAATGTATACTATAATTTTCATTTGCTTTATATATTCTCTTTTATTAATTTAATGGTATACATAATTTATATAGACATATACAAGTTAACACTATTCAACCAGACATTTTTGGACAAGTTATTTCCGGAAAAAGGCGGGTTCCACCCCCGTTTATAAATTTTGAATGACTAATAGTATAGCGATGAAACTTTGCAGACTAATAGTGTATCACATCATCACAAAAATTATTATTTACCCAATGAAGCTGAAATTTTTACAATTTGTGTAGATAATTTGAAGAATTCAGAAAGCTTCGGCACTATTGCTTTAGTGCTTTAGATGTTATAAATAACATTGTAACAGGAGAGGCGGTTGAAACAGGATTAATAAGTATGCAAACGTTCCGGATTTTTGTAGTATTAGCACAAGATTTGCAAATGCCGAAATTATAATCCAAAAATCCGAAACAAATATGCTGACATAAATACACGAAATATTTATAATGATTCTTTTAGTTCCAACACTGTTTCTTTATTTTTCTTTATTTTTGATATTGATCGCCGTAATATTGGTAGGACCTAAAAATTATAAATAAATAAAATTTTGTACCATATATAACAATTTACATAAATAAAGTAAGAATGAAAGTCCGAGTAAATTCATTATTAAACAATAAAGAAAGCAAAAGATAAAGATGATATGAAATTTTAATATTTAGAAATCATCACGTGATGTAAATTTCTACCAATGGAATATCTATAATTTCCTTCTACGCATGCGTATTTTCCGTTCCGTTTTCGTTCCGCGGAAGATATTCTGAAGTAGAAAACGGCCTTAAGTCATCATTAGAGAGAATAAATTATACAACGAGTAAGAGTAAACGTTATAGTCAGAACAGTTCTAAGTCCTTAGATGACGAATTATGTCCAGATGGTTTGTGATCTATCAAAAAGATACAAATGCAGGCCTGTATATCAATAACAACAATTATGAGCCCTAGCATTCCGTATTACTTGAATAAACAGCTCCGTATAGTTAACTTCTGTGAAAATACGTTTTCTATCAAGTGTTTTGCTTTCTGGTATAGTTTTCAGTATTCAGTAGTTTTTCACGCTGTGCCGTTGCATCATATCTCTTTTGTTGATTAGGAGTTCAATTGCCATGTATGTGACATTAAATATATTGGGGGCCCGCGGCCTTTTATTTCCGAACCATTAATGCTTATGACATGAAACTTGGTACACTTATAGAACAACTCAAAACAAACACTTTGACACAAACAAATTGACTTGGTGACGTCACTGGTACCTACAATGGCGCCAGCAATAAATTTAGATTTTAGGTCTACATTATTTGCGAACCACAAACGCTTATGACATGAAACTAGGTACACGTTTATAACGTTTACTCTTTATTCTCTTTGATGATGAGACTGATGTACATATGAAGGCGAGCTGACCATGTGAACAGACTCTTACAAACGAGTCAAAATATTAGAATTACATAACAGTTTAAACTTTTGTTTTTTCTATAATTTTTTTTATAATTTTTTTATAATTTCTGATCTATAGTTATAATAAAGCATACAAGTGGTACTACGAGATACTACAAGTGGGGTACTACAAGTGGTACTACGAGATACTACGAGGCAATACGAGGCAATACGAGTTCTACGAAGTTCTTGGAGACACTTATGGTACCAAAATTGTATACCTGTAAATCGTATTTTTAAAAACAAAATTCTGAATTGGTCTCAAACTTTTACAACGAAATAGCGACATCACCGTTTTAAAAAATAAATCTTCGCGCGTGCGTAACACATAGTCTAAATAAGTGGATTTACACTAAGCAAAATTTCGCGCCAAAGTCAAAAGAAGAAATTATATTAGTTGGAATTGTCATCAAACGGTTAGAGCGCTGGGTCTGCAACCAACAGGATCGGAGTGTGGTGTGTGTTCAAACCTTAATAAATCTATATACCAAGCCTATGCTTATCGCTCAACTAATTTTTTTAACTCACCTGTGGATCAAGCAAGCAATGAAAAACCAAGAGAAATATAGTCTGAAAAATAGAAAAAATATTTATTAAATTTCTAAAGTCAGCAATATAGACGCTAGAACAACGCCTTTTCGACATTGTTCTGGCGTTTTTACTGCGGAATTTGAATACGTTTTTGCCCATTCGGTCATGATTAATCTTATAGCATATTGGTTAAAATTTTGGGATGTGAGGGAGGTGTTGTAGTAGCCGAGGCAGCAGTGAATGCTCGAAGGCCAGCGATACGTTTCGAAAGGGGATGGGTCATGATATAGTAATTATAGTAGGACCCACCATGGTAGGGTCTGACTGGGAAAATATTTAAAACCTGTGGTAACCTACTAAGCAGCCGAGAATGCTCGAAGGCCGGTTTCGCGTTTTCGAAAGTGAGTGGGCCATGATATAGTGACAATGGAAAGACGCAATGGTTGGGTTCGACTGGGAAAATGTTTAACGTTGTTCTAGGGTTTTTACTCCGGAATTTGAACGAGTGGGTAAAACATCCATTAATCAGATTTTTTAATGAACCTTTATGGCAAAATGTAGTAGCATCGTAAATGACAACACAAAGAGATTTATGAAGATAAATTTGCTTCCCGATCCTGTTACATATGAACTCCTTCATCTATCTTACTAGAAATCTTCTAAAATAGAAAAGCTAGCCTGAGCTAGTATTACTACTTATTACTACTGGTTGTAGTTTGGGACTGAAGCTCAGGCTAAGAATAGCAAGAAGTGTTTAAAAATAAATCTTTCTCAAGATCCAAATTAGATGAACTAAAATATACCATGAGTCCATTGCAGCAGACATAAATATAACCAAGATAAATTGGACTGTATTCGATGAATATGCCGATGATAAACGAAGATCCAAGTAGAGGAAGCAACGATAAAAATGCTTTAACAGGCGTTCTAAACAAAAGGAACATCGACTAAAATCTTAACGAACATGAGGCATTGTCTGCTTAAAGTAGAAACTTGTTGCAATACAATACCGTTATTTTTGTGCAGTCACTGCCATCGAAGTTGATAAATTTTTAATAACGAATTCAGCGTGAAAGCCTACCGAATACTGTACCATGCAATACACAGTCCGAATACAAAGACATATGGGGTCGTATGCGGTAGGGTTTCACGCTGTGGGATAAGCAGAAAATACAACGTTGTATTCTCCCTTGTATTCTTCCTTATAAAGTATATCCATAAGAAAGTACGTCAAGTTGAAGTACTTTCCAGTCAGATTAATAATACTGATATGATTGTTCATGAATACTTTTAAACTTTTCTTTTACACATTTTTACTATAGGTTATATATTTTAATTTTTCTCAGTTGGACTAAATTAGTACTTTAGTAACTATGTATTTTGTATCCAACTTTAAATGAAGAATAAATAAAAAAATAAATAAATAAAAATAAATAAATAAATAAATAAAAAATAAATGATAAACAGCACAAAAAAGCTTAAAATATGGAAATGTTTTATTAACGCCCCTCCCGATTAATCAAACCACCACCCCTGTTTAAACGCCCAAGGTAAAAACTTATTTTTAAATAAACGCCCAGGTCATTAAAAAGGTTAGTTACGGGTCGTCAGAAAACAGTTTTGAAACGTTCTCTACATTTTATTTGGGAAGTTTAGAAAAGGGATTACACATGCCAACAAAAAGTAGCAACAACTTTACCTTGTTCGTTCAGAAGTACAATGTTTTGGAACATTTTTCTTGTTACGGTATACAATCAGTAATATTGCAATAAACATTATACTGTTAACCTACAAAACAATGAAAAGTAATGTAGTGATGTATGTTGTTTGTTTTCTAATGTTCAATTGTTTAAAAGTAATAGACCTATTCACAAATACATGAAAACGAGAAGTTGCTGCTCAAAGTACAAACTTGTTGTAATGTAATAACTTCCTTTTTGTCCAGGGACTGCACTTAAAAAAACAACAACAAAAAAGTTTTAATGACAGTCAAAATCTGGTTGCTAAGGTTACCAAAATCGCTAGTTACCAAAAAATTATTTTTGCAAAACGATCCTAGATATATTTTAGTAAATATCCCAAAATGTTTAGTGTTATAAGCCACTCATTCAAAAGTTACGAGAAAGGCATGATTTTCTACATTTCGTTTTCCACATTTAGGTTGAACTTGTTGCGTCGAGAATTTGTCAAACTTTGCAAAATATCTCAATTTATGACCAAGATTGTACAATCTTACTATTAATATAAAAGCCATTGGTCCTTTCAATATCCACAAACTACCTTCCAATGTGACGCAGCTAAAACAACAAATAAGTATTATTTTATCTCGTGACAAAATTAACAAAATTAATCAATTCAAAACTTAAAACAACTAAAGGCTTGTTGGAGCAGCACGAGTAAACGTAGTTGTTAACAAAGTTGCGATTGTTTTCCCACCGTGTTGTGTCATGCTGCATTACGTTGAGTGTTGTATCATGTCGGTTTATAGACGCAACATTTTTGGTTTGAATAAAAAATGTTGTTGCGTTTTTGAGCCAACATGACATAACATTCTTCTATTATTACAACGTCGTGTATATGTCGCAACGCGTTGCAATTGTTTGTTCACTTGATACAATGGAGTTTTGTCTAATTATGATGACGTCATTAATACAAAACATATGGTGAAAATAAAATTTAGGTTCAAAAAGTTTTGGTCGCCAAAATTTGTCAGAACGTTTTTCAAGATAAAATAATACCACATTTCAAAAAATTGGTTGCTAAGGGAAATGTTATCTCCAGTTTCCAAATATATCTTTTTTAAAATGATCCTAAATAAATTGCAGGAAAATTTCTAGTCATATAAGTCATTACTTCAGATGTGATGGAAAAAATTATGACAGGGGGCTCAGGGTTAAGTCTTAATTTCTACACAAGTGAAATATTAACGTATCAATTTCTGCCGTCTGACCTACATCTTTCATATGTGCAATATATCCAGCGGACAAAAACGGTTCAAAGTACACAGTAAATGACGGTAGAACCACGTCTTCGTCAAGTTTTTGTCAACTGGGTAGGAAACAATGAATTACTTTGTTGTTTCAGTAAATACATGACGATTAACTGCAATTACGATTCCAGTAATAACTACAGGAAAACCTATGAAATATAACAACAGGAAAATAAGTAAGTAAAATTGCTGCAAAAGCCGAAAGAAGACATTCTATTGGTAGTCATGTGATGTTACTTTCTGTAGCCTGTACTACAAACTCGACGTCTGGCGAGAAAACGCGGCGAAGTAGCACTTCTTTTTGCCGCGGAGAGGATCTGCGGAACAGGCTATATACTTTCTGCCGATGAAATGTCTTCTTTTGGTTTTCGCAGCGAATCTTTCGCCTAATGGAAATATAGACCTTACATCACTACACATAAAGGAAGCTATTGCATTGTAACAAGTTCTACTTTGAACAATGAACGCCTCGTTTTATTATTTTATGAAAAGGACTATTGTTGCGTTTTCTGTCGCAGCGACGCGGCCATAATTGCCCATTTTACGTATACATAGTAGTCTTCATCGCTGCGGTTGATTTTTGTGCGCGCATCTACGACCACCTACAACAATAGAAATCGAACTTTAAAAATAGACTAATGAAGACATTATAATCTCATAGAAAGATGGATTGATAGAAGTAAAACACTCATCAGAACAAACCAAGTTTCTTCTGATTTGGCCAGAACCTATCTTGTCCTTACCATACGCAAACACGCACATTTCTGTCACTCTTTTATTTCTTTGTTGAAATACGAAAACAACTATCATAAGAATATTAATTCCTTCCATCATCATCCATGTATATATTGCAAGTGTCGTGTAATACGATAAAACAGCAATGGTGGCACATGCTATCTAAATATTTCATAGTATCGACCACAACCGTGAAAAAATAATTAAGTTTGATGTCCAAATTCAACCTCATTCCCAGGGCTTCTTTCCACTTCTTCTTCGCGCCGTCCCTCCCTTCAAAAAGCGGAAAAAAGTCCTGGGAACAAGGTTCGTCCAAATTCAAAAAAAAGTTGACTGTTGACTTCACAAACCATTTTTTTTGCCACCATGTTTTCTTTTTTCTTTGTAAGTGATAAATGCTAGTGAACATTTTATATTATCCCTTTGCACCTACAATCATGGTCATAAAGATTTGACAAGAAGCGAAATTTGTGCAAAAATTCGGAATTTCATCCTTATGCTTAGCTATTAGCAAGATAGGTACTAGGATGCTAGTATCAACAGAATTTGTCGAGTTGGCCCTTGCTAAAAGACCTGAGATCCTACGCCTTAAGCCTTTAAGACGGTTTCCCGCGGGTTTTTTCGCTCGTGGTGTATATTACTTTTCCAAATTCACGAATTTGCCATAATTTACGACCTTGATTGTAGATATATACTCATGGGTATCAAGAGAAGGATGTTGTTTGAAAATGGCAAAGATGAGGGTTATCATGGGATATTTTATGTGTTCTTGCTCCATGGAACATTAAGCTCAGTGGGTAAAAACTTCACAATCCGCAGTACAGCTGCTAGTACACACATCATGAAATCCTGCCGAATACGGTACATATATATATCGCAATACACCAGTCCAAATACGGAGAAATACGGGAAGGTATTCGGTGGGCTTTCACGCTGTGACAACATTGAAGACTGCGGACTGTGAACAAATCTTTGCTGACAGGGTTGTGTTTGTTTGGAAAATTCATACTCTCTTCTCTCATTTAATCAGAAAAAGAATTATGCTTTTCTTTACAATAATTGAATTGGTTTATAATAATTCTTATGTTTTTGTTCTAGTGGGAACTTTCCTGTGAATAATTTTTTTTTTCATATATTTCATAGTACAACCCCCTTAAAAACAAATATTAAAGGGGATCTCTGTGGTGAAGTTTTGAATATGAGGAGGTTATGACCGAAAAAAGTTAAAGGAAATCCGAAATTATTTCAAACAATGGCTTTTAGCTTGTTTTGATAACATCTGGAACTGTTTGGTATATTGCACATTTGCTTTTCACAATAGTATCATTCAACGTTCTTCACCTTACTTAACCAAATTATATTATGCCGAACGACGGTTTGTTTACATTGGTGGTGAAATCAAATTATGAATTTCGGATTTCCTTTAAATCATGTTAAATCGACGTCTAATCAGCAAGTCTTAAGGCCGATCTCCACCGGCCTAGTGGAGATCTGCCTTTACCTTTGAAGCAGCACGTAAATCTGAGAACAGCCATGTTGGTATTCTTGGCAATATCTTTGCGACTAGAAAAACTGAGATGAAGTTCTTATGAATTATGATTTTTGTCGTGTTCTTCAATCTGAAATAGAAGTAGACAACATTTACCATATAATCTTATGATGTATTCCAGTGGAAATTTACCCAGTTGTCAACGTTGTTCTACAAGCAATCACATAAATATTTGAGACAAGGTAAAATTCCAGCAAAAATTCAGAATTTCCAATTGGATAAAAGGCCTTAAATATTCGGTAGCAAACCTAAAGACACCAAAAATCGAATATGTTCCAAGAGCCTGGATACTAGGCTGCTAGGAACAGCAGGATTTGTCGAGTTTGCAAGAAGACCCAAGATTTTAAGCCTTATGTCTTACGTCTACTCGGATAAACCTCTGAGATAAACCTCAGGTGAGATCTAGTGGTCATTTTTCGTATTTACGTTTTACTTGTGGCTTGTATTGCATGTTGAAATTCGTAAAATGTCTCATAACTTATGCGATCGATTGTATCGTCTTTACTATTGACTTTGAACAGGTCCCGGGAAAAGGCAAATCTATAATATATATATTGGATGTTTATTACATTCATATCGAGATAGGTTTAAATATATTTATATGATAATGCAGCACCAGCGACACGTTTTTAAAAGTGGACGAGCGATGATATAGTGACAAAGGAACGTCGCACTATAGTTGGGTCTGATAGGAAATTTTCAAACTGGTATTAGAGATTGGCTAAAAATCTTAAACAAGAGAACAGTTTTAAAAATCTTTATTTTAAAAAAAATTGAGGGAGTGGGTGTAATGTTCCCCTTGGCCCTCTTGGCGTATGATACAGTTCACAAAAATTCACAAAAGTTTACAGGCACCAAAATAAACCATGAATAACGTTTGTATTTATCTTTAAAATCACCAGCCCTAGACTTCTAAATTCAAAATGGTAGGCAAAGGTAGAAATGTCAATAATCTTGCAAAAGAAACGATATACAACCGATTAATGACAATCTTGTTGCTATAAGCTTATTGGTACACACGACGTCGGAACAAAGTCGTTCCGACGCCGTTTGTCACTGGGAACGTTCTTCTTTACAGCTTATTTTAGCGGTGTTTAAAGGCCACACGAACTCAGAAGCTCTTTTGTCAATCAAGATAAAAAGGTGTACAGACATATACATTAAAACGAGGTGTCAAAGTAGAGCTTTTTAATGCAGTAGCTTCCTATTTGTGCAGTGTCCTGTGAATAGGTCTATTGGAAGAATTTTCTTATAGTTTCATACATCAAAACTACGAAATCTTTATACAGTTCCAATCAAAAGCATGCTTTTTACTTTCGTTTACAGTGCAAGAAAGCTTATTTTGTTTACTTACATTCCAGAATAACCACCTTGGGTTTACGGGGTTTGTATGACCTTTAAATTTCCTATGTTTGATGAGACTTACCGTAATATTGTGAAAAGAAATAACATGAGAGTTAAAACAGCAATTGAAACAGCAGTAATATAATCTTCTAACTTTAAAATGATTTTATAATGGTGTTCCAAGAACGTACGCTCTGGTTTTGCTGTCGGTTGTATTGCCTCCTTTTTAACCTTAAAATAAATCCCAATGAGCACACGACGTCCGATCAACGACAAAACTACGTCGAGACGTCGTTTTGACGTTAATTTGACCTCGTGTGGGACAGAGTTCGCATTGCAAAAAAAGAGTGTTTTGGTTATGAAACTTGGTACGAATATTAAATAAGCAAATATGGTGCTCGAAATAGCGGATCTAATCGCGTGTTTTTATTGTTGACGTCAGCAAAATGTGTAAAATAGCTAGAAAATGAAGCAATTTAAGAAATTTCTTTTAGAGCATAATATTCTGTCCGTTAAATATTTACTTTTTGCGTGATTTTAATATTTTAACAGTGTATCATGACTATTGGCTCTGATTGGAGCGCCAAAGTTGTTTAAAAATATTTGAAAATTTCAATTTTAAATATTTCTAATCAGGACTTTAAAGAAACTTAGGAATCATTCCAATAGAGTTTGAATCGATTTTTGACTCCACTAAACATTTACCACCTCATATTTTTGATGAAAATCTTATATGTGTTTTAAAGCTATGGACGTTGGAGGGCATTTTTTGTTGAAAGGCGCAATAATGCGTAATATTTGTAGAAAAAGGGTGTAAGAACGACGTGTCAAGTTATTTGTAAACAATAATTTATAATTATTTGCTTTATATTCAAAGTCTTTATCTTCTTTCTCATTCTGCTTTATTCTAGGGTTCTAGACAGATTTTCCATTAGATAGCCTTCAACAAAACATCCAGTAGGACCATCTGCAACTCAGTCAAAAATATAGTCTAAACGTCAGATAGTGAAATTTCCATGAAGATTGCTTCTATCTAACTGAAGTTATGCAAAAAAAATAAGAAGATCTATGAGCAGGGTAGTTTTGCCACCTCCCCTCCCCCTAGCCAGAACAGAGTTATCTCAGTCGGCAAAAACCTGTTCAAAGTCAGCAAAATAACGTTAGAACAACGTTCATAGAACGTTGTTCTAACGTTATTTTGCTGATTTTGAACAGGTTTTTTTCCGACTGGGAAGTACATTATCAGCAAATAATTAAATACAATAAGTTAGTACCTAACCTCGTTCCCAGGGCTTCTTCCCTTGTTCGAAAACATAAGCAATAGAACTTTTCACAAATACACGAAAATGAAGTGTTTCTTGCTCAAAGTAGAAACTTATTACAATGCAATAACTGTTTCTGCAGTCACTACACAAAAAGGAGTTATTACATTGTAACAAGTTTCTGTTTTGAGCGACCAACGCCTCGCTTTCATGTATCTGTGAAAGGTTCTATAGGCAACCTTTACATAGACCTCTAAATGAGTTTCACCCTATACGATATTGCATTTGATTGGTTTCTTCGGTACGATATAAAGGCCGTCAAGCAAAGGCTGCCATAGTTATAGATTTTTACCATCTCATCAGTTGGCGACATTTCCCCATTTTGCATTGATTCTATCCTCTTCGCCTAAAAATCGCATTTCTATTAAAATCGTACCCTCAATGGGCAAGTGATGTTTTTTTAACTAAAAATAGACGTTGTTTTGACGTTTTGACGTTAAAACAACGTCTTCTTTTACGTTGTAAAACATCACGGGCTGGCAAAGAAAAGGCGAATTCGTTCGCGCGAATTCCGAATGAAGCCACTATATTGAGTGAAAGCGACGTGACCTGACAGTTGGCGTCGCTTTCAACCAATGTATTGGGCTTCATGTAGAATTTGCGCCGACAATTGTGCCTAGTGGAGATTCGCCTTAACTCTCTTTCAAACAAAACACTTGTACAACATCGTTCCAGGGCTTCCTCTTTCTCATCAATTTAGACGGTTACGGTACCATAAAAATATGACACGCATGCTGAGTCTGTTTCTGATGTTTATTTTACTTAACAAGTTACTTGTGACAACTTTTGCATCAAAACATTATACTTATGCAAAATCAAATTTTTATACCCAAGATAAGCTATGACGTCATAAGTATGAAATAATAGAGCACCTGCTAATTTACTTTATGTTAAAATGTAGTTTATAGTTTGAAGTACCTTTGGTGTAAATTTGAAAGGAAAATATGCAGCCGTTCAGATTTTATGGAGGGGAGAGGAGGGGGGCTCATGCCTTTCCTAGGCTCTCAGACTAATTAAATTGTAATTATCCATCTCATGGGTTTTTCCAAATTAAAACTTTCATAATTATCCATTACGTCATAAGTAACCAATATCATGAGATTTAAGGATGGATTTACATTTCCTTACACAGTGTGAAAGACTACAGAGTACGGAACCACTCCGTATATGTACTGGGTAATGTCATATTTCTTACTTCTAATAGCATATTATATATTGGTTTATTTGTTTTGTACTTGAACAAAGTATTGTAACCTTCTAAAAATATTCGATCCATTGATATTCTGTAGCTAAAACACAACATTAAGAATGTTAAAATTTTAGTAGTTTCAATATAAACACGATACAAATGGTACTATACTAATACAGACACCATGGTTTGTGTAGAAGGTAATTTGTTAGGGACTAGGCGAATAGTTAATTTGTTCTAACTCCATGTTATTTTAAAAACAACAATAACATAAAACAATCAACTGGCTAAGAAACAAAATTACACGTCCAATAGAATAAATTTCTTCCTCTACTGTAATAAACCATGTTGATTGGGAGAAATTTATTATATTGAACGTATAATTTTGTTTTTTAGCCAGTTGATTGTTTTATGTTATTGTTGTTTTTAAAAGGTTAATAAGGGGGAGTTGGAATAAGAGCGGGACTTGTTGAAAATTACTAACTTACGTGCGGTTATACAAAATTTGGGCCAATTTGCTCATCTTTTTTTCCATTATTTTTTCAGTTTCTTCCTAAAATTAAGAATTAATTAACTCACAGACTGCGCCTCCTATTCCTATTTTCTTAACCCTATTAGGCTCCTCTCCTATTAAATTGCACAGACATTTTTAAATGTAAGTGATATCATGCTAAAATGTTCCAACTTTTCCTAACTTTTAATTAGAAAAAAATATTCCCAAAAACATTTTAATATGACATATGATGACATCTGATGTTTGTTTTACCTGAAAAGTTATTTGTGACAAAACGTTATACTCATACAGAAAATGAATTTTCCTACCTATGATATGCTATGACGTCATAAGTATGAAACAATAGGATACCTGCTAATTATCTTTATGTTAAAATGTAGTTTATAGATTGAAAAACCTTTGGTGTGTAAACTTGAAAGAAAAATGGGGGGGGGGAGGGGGTTTCAGGGCCCCTGTGCTCTCAGAGCCTTAAAAAGCGTAGGCCTAAAAGGGTTAAGGCTTAAGCAAACCATCACAACATGTTGACTCAACAATAATATTGTTTGTTAAATATGTTGAGATGTTATGCTGATGTTGTGTCATATTATATCACATTGTAACATGTTGGATTGTGTTGTCTCATGTTGGTTCATAGACGCAACATTTTCTATTTGGATCAATATTGTTGCGTCCTTGAGCCAACATGATCCAACTTATTCTATCTTTACAATGTTGTAGCTTACAATAGGAGCCGACTATTTTTGATTTGTTGCAATTATTGTTATTTTCATTTGTTAATTGCTCCCAACCTCTGCCAATATAATAATATCATTTCACAAAACAATATTGGAAAATCAACTGAAGATAGTATTGAGTCAATGATCTTGTAATGGATTGGTTCCTTCGTACTGAAGTAACCAATCCATTGCCAGCTCATTGACCTAACAAACTTTTGCGCAGATTCATTTTTGTTGAATGTTTGTCAATTTTATTTGCTTTAGCCCTAACAAAAAAGTTGGTTTTGTAGTAACATGTTGAGATGGTCCCTAAGACGAGCCAGTCTTTTTTCTCTGAAATTGACATGTAAGCCTAATTAGACACACAAAAAAAAATCGATAAATGTGCATCAAATAAACGGGAGAGGGGGGAATAAACAAGGGAGAAAATATTTCCTCCAACACGAAATATTGAATTCATTTGCCAGTGCATTAAATTTCTTCCAATGTAGTAACCTATAATAGTCCCTATGCATACTGGGTATAAAAGTGTGATGGAAATCAACTGGAATGGAAATCAACCTTAATAATAATAGAATTAATTTCTATAGACCTATTCACAAATACATGAAAACGAAGCGTTGGCTGCTCGAAGTACAAGCTTGTTGCAATGCAATAACTTTCTTTTTTGTGCGGTTTCTTCACAAAAAGAAAGTTATGGCTTTGAAACAAGTTTGTACTTCATGCAGCCAACAGCTCGTACTCATATATTTGTGAATAGGCATATACTTCATTATTTATAAATAAATGAAACCTTCAACCTCGTTCCCAGGACTTCTTTCCGCCGTCTCTCCCGTCAAAAAGCGGAAAGAAGCCCTGGGAACGAGGTTGTGAAACCTTACCATTTGGTGATTGTTTTTACATGATGATTTAGATTTAATAATATGCCTTCCTGTCTGTAAGAACAAATAAATTATCAAGCTCGTACCCAGCACCTTTTGACTTTTTTTTATTTTTCTCAGAGAAAAATAAAAAAAAGTCAAGAGGTGCTGGGGACGAGCTTGTTATATTATATAATAGACCTATTTACAAATACATGAAAACGAGGTTTTGGGTGGCCAAAGTAGAACTTGTTGTAATGCAATAACTTCCTTTTTACGCACTTAGTGCATTGCAACGAGTTCTTCTTTAAGCAACAGACGCTTCGTTTTCATGCATTGCGAATAGTTCTATTCATCAAAAGCTGCATGTAAATTATACTGTTGACATTAGTCTCGACAATTGTTAAAACTTATAGACTTATTCACAAATACATGAAAACGTGGCGTTGGCTGCTCAAAGTAGGACTATGCAATGCAATAACCTGTGCACTGCAGTGCACAAAAATAAAGCTATCCTGAACTTGGGGATTTTTTAGCGGCTGTATAGGTTCATCTGAACGATTTAACCACAGTGATGGCACTTGGCATCAGACTTAATTGACAACGTTTAGTTGAAGACTTCCATTTTCATCCCATTTTTAGAAAATAGGCTCTCACGGACTACTTTTGACGAAGGTACAGCCAATCAAAATCCTTACATTTTTGAAAAGCGAGAAATCTTAAAACCTTGGTAAAGAAAAGATTAAGTTTGAAGAACATCGTAAAATCTCCGAAACTATGTTTCCCGTATTCTCACTTGATACTAGCTATATTCTATTGTTCTTCTTTTGTTAATGACAAGTTCATACAAAACAATATGAGTCACAACATGAAAGACTATCGAATGCGGCCTTGTGTATCTCCGTATTAAGATTGTGTATTACCATATATAGTTATACGCAGTTCGTATATGGAGATATACGGGACCGTATTCGGCAGTATTTCACGCTGTGAGGTTTAAGTACCTCGTATAGGCTTTCCATGATATAAGTTTTATTTACAAATATTCTAGGTGACAAACATTTATTCATCATTTGGATTGTCAAATTCTGTATAAATATTTTGCTTCCATCAGTTAGTAGCAGGTCTTCTAGTACTTTCAATACGTCTTCAAGTCCATTCGCGTTTATTCCATTTTGATTGTATTTCTGTTTTTTACAAGGGAACAAAATGTTAATGGAAAGATCAACAATGGAAATAAAAAGGAATAAAATATAAGTAATTAAAACTTAATTGACTTCTGGTATGCTAATTTGGGTACATTGCTATGCCGTATTCGCTCATTATGTCCGCGACAATCCTCATAGATATGTCTTATACGCTCACAACTAACTTATTACATCCATCAATATGATCTGAACACTCAGTATCAATATTCAAAATTCAAAATCTAAGTCAGCATTAAAGACTTCACTTAGCCTGTTCCACAAACTCGACGTCTGGCGGAAAACGCTGGCGAAGCACTTTTTTTGCTGCGGGGAGAGTCCGCGGAACAGACTAACTTTACTGCGACCTATGAACAAAGTTATTGTCCACTAGACTGCATTAGAACCATGAAACATACAAAGATACCTGGAGAAGAAGATCACGACCTTCCTTGTCCATACAACTGCAAGTATAGTCTGATTTCCAAATTGCTTCTTTATTTTTAAGAATGCATGTTCTTTTCATTACACCTAAAGTCAATTAAATAATATCCAGTGCGCAAACACCTGTTCAAAGTCCGCACGAAAGAAGCTAGAACAATGTTTTTAACGTTGTTCTAGAATCTTTTCTGCTGACTTTGAACAAGTTTTTTTGAACTGTGTAATAATGAACAAAAATGGTTTTTAGGATTGATTTTCGTGTCATATTTGATGTGAAATTGACGTCACAGGATTCTGAAAGAATTCTCTCTACAGTTACAGTAGTACATCTCTTTTTAGAGCGGATCTCCCCTAAATTCTAAATAAAGCTTTTACATTGGTTGTTACTTTCAACTAATGTAATGGCTTCATTTAGAATTCGTGCGAACGAATTCGCCTAATGGAGATCCGTCCTTAAAGTCGCATACAATCACATTATTTTGCCAAATTTCTAAAATCTATATCAAGTTCACTATTGGCAATTGCTGATCACACCCTAAAAATTTCAGCATTTATAAATAACAGGAAATGGGTCAAATAAGCAATTATTTTATCCAAAAACTAGCTACAACTTCATGTAATCATGCAAAAAAGCGACGAAATCTGGCCAAACAATGGCTACCACACAGTTGACATAAAAAATTCAAAACTCTAGTCACTTGTATCTTCATTAATAGTTGCCTTTAAAGAATAAAATTTTCAGAATGTGTTACTGACATTACAAGCTTCCATATTATTTATTTGGAATTTTGATCAAGGCAGGATGATTATGTGACTTTAAGAAGAGATGTGAATTTAAAATGTTTGGAAACATTTGAAAAAAGAAACGACTTGGAGAAGATCGTATTGGATTGCGAAAGACACTGTGAAAAACTTAGTTTGTCGTAGTAAGTTCTATCGCCGTTACACTATATTTAGACTGACTCTACTTACTGAGAAAAGAATATAGTAAATAAATATAGTTTTTTTCGTTTGAATTTATGAATTAGAAAATAAAAACTAGTTAAATTGCTGCACTATATTTATATAAATATTATTTAGAATCACTAAAAATGCTATCCTAGGAATTCTGGATTGATGAACAATAGTGTCAGATTGTTTTTATCATGGTGGGTTTTTCGTTAGATAAGGAGAAGTCCTATAAGTTTCGATGACCTACCTGTCAAGCTATAATCTGATATTGTTGAACAATTTGTTTCAAAAGTCGTACCAACACAATATCTCTTTTCATTTTCGTAACAGTATGCTAAATATGGTAAATAATATTTGCAGTGACACATGACCATGAAAAATCTATTTTTTATTTATTACAGTTTTTTACTGCAACTTTTACTGCAGTTAATTGTTACTGCAGCTAACTTATACTGTAGCTAAATATCATAACGTAACGATAAAAGCACAAAAATTAAAAAAGATAAAATATTCTATATATTTCTTACTGGCGGTACAATTGATTTCATCTGTCTTATCGAGACAATCAAATATACCATTACATACACGATTATTCCATACGACGTCTCCACTCCCACATTCAAATACGATTGCTCTATGATGTTTCATGAACGTTGCCTTGTCTACAAGAAAACAAACAACGTGTTGAGATGCGCAGCATTTTTTGGACTGCTATTTTGTGCTTTTTTCCTGCAATATTAGCCAGACGCGTCCTTTTCAATCGATGATAAAAAATATCATATTCCAACATAAATATGACTAAATTTCGATTTTCAGTAAACGAAAAATTCGCTGCAAATCCGAAAGAAGACATGCCATTTGTAGAAATTGATGTCACAATGATGTGCCTACAAAACAAATTTTTACCTTGTGGAAGTCAACCTTAATCCTATTTTATCTGGGGGAGGGAGGGTAGGGTAGGGAGGGTGGGGAGAGGAGGGCAAAAATACCCTACTCTGCCCAAAAATATCCTAATGAAATCTTACAAACCACATCTATTTTTATTGTTTTCATTCATTTATCATCATTTACGCTAAATTAGGATGAAATAACGCTTTAAATATATACAAATTCAATTTTCTATCGCTTTCAAGGAATTCTATCGTCCTCAAGACAATAGGAAGACAATAGACTATTGTTTAATAATAATTGGACACTGTTTAATTGAGTTCGATGAGGACATTATACTGCGCTAATTTTTTATCAGAAATCCAATGTAGTTTAGTGGTTGAGGAGGTAGGGCATTTTTGCCCCCAGATAAAATATGCTACTCAAGGGACCACAAATAAGATGTAATGCGCAAAATTTCTCTAATGCAAACCAATCTATATGATATGGTATAATTATGATGATATTTACCTGAACAATTTACACATGTACTCTGACCAGTAAGTCCTTGACACCAGGGTCTTCTTACAACTGAATAAGATAGGACACCATTCTCGCAAGTATAATGGCAGCCATAACTTTCCCAAGAGAAAAGTGTTAGTGGGCACTTTAAACGGCTGGCATCTGCACAAGCTGGAAGGTTTGAAAGACATATTGCAGAATACGGTCCAATATTTTCCCGTATATGGAATACGGCATTATACGGAACCGTATCTGGTAGTATTTCCAGTTTTTTGTTTTTTTGTTCCATCAAATTTGATGCTGTCGTTCTCATTAAAAATGATCATATTATGTGTCATATCTCAAATAAATAATAGGGTTGGGAATATGATTAGCTGAGTTTTTTTTCTATTCAATAAACACAAAATTACAAAAACTGAAAAAGGACAACTACAAAACACTTGATACCCCACGGTAGAAAATCCCACCTGTGGGGTACTGCACATCGATTACAAAATAAAAGTAAAAATATAAATATAAAAAACAACAAAAGAAAAGAGTTGTGACGAGGTTGGCAAGTATTTACAACAATGGGATATCAAATCTTTCTGATGACTTGAGAAAAGCAATAGTATTTTTCAGCACAGAAGAATTTTGATCTGTGTTGTAAACATCATTACCAATGAATAGCTAAGAATTAATTGTCAATTGGTTTCTTAAATTAGATACATATTAGTCAAACTACATTTGTGTACCCTCATATTGTGTTCTGATCATGGAACTTCCTTCTATATTTCCGTTACTATTATGTATTATTCGTTAATTAATGAATTATTGTGTTAATTGCTTTATTAAATTGGATTTATAGTCGTAACTTCATGAGTGTATTTCAGAATTTTCAGGTATAGCTACTCATCCTCATTATAGCCTAAAAAAAATTAAAACTTAGGTTTTAATCAAGCTCGACATACTGTCAAAAACATGTAACCTTTAAGGTAAATTTTTGTGGAAGATACTTACGCAGAATTTAACAAGCTATCAAACGTTAATCCACAAAAAATAGATTTCGGAGACAAATTTTCCGCTTTTTAAATAGATCTTTCAAGAACACAAGACAAAATATAACATTAATGTGTCCTTCTATACCTCAACCTACAAAAACTCAGGCATTTTGAATCTAATTAATTGATACACAAAAATGTTAAGGAAGTCGAGTATATATTTCATATGTACATCAAGAGTCGACTGTATACTTTAACGTTTTTAGGAAGACACACGGGAAGAAAACACACAAATGTTTGAACAAAATCCACGAAAACCACGAAAACCATTTTTATTGACGTTTCGCGTTCCCCGACAAGCATTTTCAAGTCAGTACAGTATTCAAAAAATCTAACATTACCAAAACCTACAATAGATAAAAAATTACACGTCACAAAATTTATATTTTTAAAATAATTAAAATTGCCCATATTAGTGTATAATTCAATACAAGTATACCACATGGGTGTATAGTTACAAAATGTAATTTCCATCTGCAATATCGACTGAGCGATATATCAGGCTCCATAAAGAGGCCCATAAATGATGACAGCCACAGGCTCAGCTTAGCTATACAAAGAAAATAAATTATCTAGGGCATATACGGTGGTAAGTTACACAGTTGGAGTTGATAGTAACGGTGAGCATATATACCTACAGTAACCTAGGGGTAGTATACATTTTTCAAATCGCTATCAAACGATTGATATAAAAATTTAGAAATCGAACATTAAACACTAATGAACACTAATCGATCATGGGACACCATATTTAAAAACCTAATCAGGGAGTTATAACATATTGCAATTGTAAATAAGTAGTAAACAAGTGTGTAGCTGAAGGCTGGATTGATCATCGCACTCTCAAAAACAGTAAAACATCAACTGCCGTTTGATGGACATCGGCAATGGAAAACCAATCGATTGATTGGTTATTGATAGTGTTTGGTTGATTCGGAATTGAAAAGCTCGATTGAAGTCCCCCTGGTGTAACTAAAATACATATACCCACTAAGCAAGAATTCTGAATCGTGGAACCTACATTGTTGGTTTTTAGAGGGGTTCTGTCCCACCTCGTCCTACCTTTTCTCCATCATCTTTGTCAAGTGTCAGAAGTTTGTTTGAGTGAATGGGTATGGTGGAACCCCAAATGGTTCTCTGCTGTGAGTTTCAGAGCATAACAATCAGAGCAGGCTCAAAATCCAAGGCACTGCACGAACTTCTACTCTACATAAGATAAACCACTAATACAGACATTTTTTTGCCTTTAGGCTATAGTTCTGTTTGTGTTTCGTTTGTACAAGAGCCCTTGTGGAAAGAGTAAAGCTGTACATGCCACAGTACGGTACATAACAATACACACCAGACACAGATCCTACCAAATAAACACAACTAACAACAAACCAAACACTCTCCTCTTCCAGCC
>JAULBZ010002060.1:0-19760 GCA_032360805.1 Neoturris breviconis
TTTTTCGCGGGGATTTAATTTCGCGGACGGCCAAGTTTTAGATTTTTCGCGGGGATTTAATTTCGCGGAGCACCCTATAATCCGCGAAATCAGCGAAATTTAATCCGCGCGAAAATTAATACACTTAAGGTAGTAGTAGCAAGAGATCAGGGAATCCTCATACTAATTTTAGAGAAGATCAGGGAATCCTCATTACCAATACCATATGTAGCTGTAATCTATGTTGATTAAACCACATTCAAAGAATGGTCAATATTCGAAAGGTTATAATCTGATATGTGAAACACCATCTGCACAAACAAAAAACAAGAAATAGATTTGCAATATAACATAAAATAACATATAAAAAAAATAAATAAACATTTTTATGAGACAAATTTGATAATTCTAACTAAATAACAATCTCAAAAATTTCAAAATATTTTTTGTCAACATTGCTTTCAGATAATTCTTTTATTTTGCAGAATATAACCTGAAAACAACGTTACCTTTAGGCATATTAATATTTGCGTGCATTTTTTTCGCGATTATTTATTTTCCCAAGTACAAATTTCGCAAATTTCGCTTTATCCTTTGATTTTGCGTGTACTAATATTCATAAATTTTGATATATATAATGAAAACGAAACATGGATAGTTCAATGCTATAGTCTTTATTACACAAATAAAAAGAGGGCAGGACACCAAGTCCATAAATTGAATGCGTTTCTATCTGTTGCCCATTTTGAATCAGAATATCTGTGCTGCAAAATATTTTCGCGAATCAACGATTTTGTAAAGTGTACTTAGTTCGCGCTTTGACGAGAACAAAAATTTAATACATGCGAAAATTAATATACCTAAGTTAGTTTCTTCAGTTAAAAAATACAGTACTTAAAATAAAAACAAATAATCACTAGGATGTCGTAATATTTGAGCGTAGCATTAGCCTTTACAACGCAAAGTGATTATTTGGCTCTTAATTCGAGCACGGAAGTACAGTAGTCAAAATACAAACAAATAATCACTGTGGAAGAGGGTCTTTTGAGTATAACATCAGGTTTTATTGCCCGTAGCTATGATCAAAAATCACTCCTTCACAGTGATTATTGCTCTTATTTTGAACACTGAAATATACTCATATTATTTCTCTCTAAATAAATCCTATATTTACGCTTTACCGAATAAGGAAGCTTCATTTCAATATTTCACAAACCAACACCTATAAACCATACACCGTATAGATATTTGTTACTTTTTGTCTAGTTTAAGCAAAACCTGAACAAAAAACTGAAAAGAAAAATCTGATTGGACCGAATAGAAATATCTGATTACTAAAACACTAGAATATTTTTATCGTTATTATAAACCAGCCAATGTTTTGCAGATCCCGTCCCAACTCCATGTTGCCTCTGCAACAACACGTAACTTCTTTCCAACTTCTTGACGATGTTCAAATTTTTCTTTATCAGTACTACCTGGTGGATATAAGTAGTCTAAAGCTTTAAAGACTTTGTCAGGTAACACCTAAAAACAATGGAGAACAATATTACAACCAAGCATAGTTTACCTCTATATTTATTATCACAACAGTGGTCAAAATAAGAGAAAATATCACTGTAGAGGAGCGGTTCTTGAGTGTAGCCTCAGGTTACAAAGCCTAATACTATCAATGAAAAAACTGTCCATTTCTTCAGCTGAACAAACACACACTGTGGGAATTATTTTACTGTGAAAAAACAAACCTTTAAAAGTACAAAATCATTGTGGCTAGACAAAATATCCATTAAAAAATGAGATCTAAAACGACACATCTCGTCTTTATTTTTTTGTATCAAATTGTATGCCCGCACCAACATATTTCATACAAAATCACTATTAGAATTTTTTGAAATATCTGTCTACTAAAGTCCGCATGAAAGATTATCTTGTTAGTAACATTTTCTGAAAGTTTCATTCCATAAGGATGAATACTGGTAGAGAAATAAGTGATTGCAGTTGCGGAAAATTATGATTTTCTATGCTAACTGTGTGGCAGCCATCTTGTTTGGCTAAACATTTTCCATTTTCAGAGAAATAAATTTGAATTACTAATTTTGACACTTGATTTTTTGTCAATTTGACAAAATTTTGAAATTTTGGCCAAAAATGTGATTATACCGTTAATAGACTTGCACCATTTGAAGCACCAAAATCACCACTTGCGTCAACTGGAATGTTCATTAAACTTTCAAGTTCTGGTTCAGTTTCTCTCAGCTTGTCCAATACATCCTTAATACCAGAGTGATATACACATAATGGTAGCACACCTGGATAAAATATATATATTATGCAGGCACTTAAAGTAAGATAAAATAATCACTGTGAAGGAATGATTTTTGAGTGTAGCTTCAGGCTATTAAGCCTGAAGTTAAACCTCGTAATCACTCCTCCACAGAGCCATTTGTTCTTATTTTAAGCACTGAATATGAAATAGGTGATAAATTATAAAGAAAACCAAATAGTATATCCACAAGGCAAAGATTATGCAACGAAAGCCAAAAGAAGACATTCCACCGTGAGTGACATCGATTTCTGTCAATGGGATGTCTTCTTTTGGCTTTTGCTTCAAATATTTCGTCTTGTTGATATCAACCTTTATTGCAAGCTGATACCTCCGGCACAGAACAGTTACTGAGATCATGTTTACTGGCTGAGATCTGTCCATGTACTGTATCACCAAACTAATAGCAGCTGGTGGGTCCTTTTGATTCACCAATATCTTAGTTATTGCTTACCTTATTTACTGTCATATTAATGATCCAAATTTTAAATCATAAGGAAAAGAGAAAAATTTCTCAAATTCTCATTTTCTATTTCTATAGTATTTAATAGTATTACAAGCCTAAAAACAAGTGCTTTGGAGCTAAAAAATATACTAAAAAAATACTCCTCAATAGGTGATGTTGGACGGTTATTTGCAGACTTGTATCGGAACATTAAAGCAATGAAATACTGTTACAGGGCTCGAAATAACAACCGGTCATTGCTGTGGAGGAGAGATTTTTCAGAATATTTTCAGCCAAATTCTGAAAAATCTCTCCTCCACAGTGATGGCCAACTGTTATTTTGAGCCCTGGTGTTAGTGTACTTTATAATTATTACTTATTTCTTTTTTTACACAGATCATGGTCGACTACGAGATGAAACTGTGGTGTCAGCATCTCCTGTATATTTTTCAAAACATGAACCTGTTGATACACAAGCATTGAATAATGCCATTCCGTCCCTTAGTATAAGACATATCCTTGATGCGGTAAGTACTACCCACTTGTTGATATATAAGAGTTGATTCCCAGGAGGCGAAAAATTTGCGGCGAAAGTTAACAAAAAACATTCCATTGGTAGAAATTGACGTCACACTTAAGAGTAAATAATCACCGTTGCGGTTGAATTTTTGAACATTACCCACTTGTTGATACATAAGAGTTGATTTCCAGGAGACCAAGAATTTGCGGCGAAAGTCAACAGAAGACATTCTACTGGTAGAAATTGACGTCACACTTAAGAGTAAATAATCACTGTTGCGGTTGGATTTTTGAACATAGCTTCATACTTTGTTGCCTGAAGCTGTACTAAAAAAATTACTCCTCTCCACAGTAATTATTTGCTCTTATTTCGACCACTAAATACCATTCGACCGGATTTGCACATTATTAAGATTAACAAACATGTAATTAACTCATGACCTCCTTGTTAAATATTACTGCTTTAACACTATTTCAACCAGGCTTTTTTTGGAAAAGTTATTTTCAGGGGGATTTTAAAATGTGGCAGGGTTGAGATAGGGTTAAAGGGATTATTTGCTAGAAATAATAGACCTATTCATAAATACATAAAAACGAAGCATTGGCTACTCCAAATACTCCAAATAGAACTTGTTGCGATGCAATAGCTTTCTTCATTTTTCAAAAAAAAAAATTTTTTTCTCTTATTTTTGTTTGAAAAACGTTTTGACTAATTATGGTGACCAAAAAAACTTTCACCTAATTTTTTTTTTAGTAACTGTTTTGACTTCATGACGTCCTCCTAATTAATAACGTCATCAAAAAATTAATTGTGACAAAATGTTAATTATGTGTTGACCTAATATTCTAAAAGTGCCATCAGTCAAAAATTTGGTTACTAGGAGAAAACTATCCCTAGTTACCAAAAAGTAAATTTTTTAAAATGATTCTAGATAAATTATATGAAAAGTGCTAAAATTTCTGATCGTATAAGCCATTCATTCAAAAGTTATGTAAGGAGGGGGGAGTATAGTATGGTATAGGATCCTGCCAGTAATATCCATGTGGTACCCTGGGTAAAATAGTGGGGAAGAATAAAATATAGCCAGAAGCTGTGCTAAAAAATCGCTCCTCCACAGTGATTATTTGTTCATATTTCGAGCAATGCCTAGTGGGCATTGCCCGAAATATGAACAATTAATCACTGTGGAGGAGGGATTTTTTAGCACAACTTCTGGCTATAATTTATTGTTGATCTTTCTTTTTTATTGTATTTTTTTAGAGTCCATTTACAGTGACAGATGCGACTCCTATGGAAACAGTAGTAGATATGTTTCGAAAATTAGGATTGCGTCAAATACTTGTTACACACAATGGGTAAGTCCTTACCTAATATATTTTACCGAAATTTCAGTTTTGGACAGATATTTTGTTGTTCTTATGCATAGTTTCCGGGTTTTTAACAACTCCATTGCAAACTATCAAAGTTATGGTCCCAAAATCTGAAAAAAAGTCCGATTTTCAAAATTTCGGAAATATCGGGGAAAACAGGTATATTTTCTTCTATAGAAAAAAACAATTCAGTTTTTATCACTTTGCGGCGGTAGCGGTCACCCGCTTTTCTTAATAGATCATGTTCCCGAAGTGCTAGCATTTTGAAATTTGGTTCGTCAGCATTCGTGGCGATTTATCCAATGGACCGAAAAGGCGTGGTAACGTCCTGAAATTTAGTTATGGCATTCTAGGCAATATTACGAGACCGCTGGCGAAAAAAGAATTTTTTTTTTAAAAGTGGAGAAATTTTTTTGGAATATGAATTCTATGAGGTTTTAACCACATTGACCCAAATAACATGCTAAAATGATAAGGGAGAAGTGGAGACTTCACTACTTTCCTTCACAGTGATTTGATATAATTTTACCTTGATAAAGGTGTTTTAATTGCTTTTATGATATGATACTTTATCAACTTAATAAGGACATGAAATCCTAATGCCATGTAAAATTTGGGTGTTTATCCTTGATATGAAATTTCGCTACTCTCCACAGTGGCCTGACATAATTTTACCTTGAAAAATGTGTTCCAATTGTTTATTGGACCTGAAACTTCACCCTCTTAATAAAGACATATGTCAAACACGGTATAATGTGTGTATGCGAATCATATTTATATGCTTAGGTTTAACTTTCACTTGGTTTGGTGGGCTACTTTCAATACCATATCTTTGATTGAATATTCAGAAAGATTCAGCCTGAAGCTATAACAAAAAAACTAAAAAATATATAGCAGAAATTTCAGTAACTTAACCCTATTAACACTGGACTATTTTTGGCTGGTGTAGCTCTGGGGAGGGGGGATCATGGAGTGCCCGCGACCATTTTTTCCAAACCGCTAATGCTTATGGTATGAATCTTGGTAGACTTATACACTTTGACCAAAAAGAAATTGACTTGATAACTTCGCTATTTTATGCTGGTGTAGCCCTGGGGAGGGGGGGTCATAGAGTGCCTGCGGCCATTTTTTCCCGAACCGCTAATGCTTATGGTATGAATCTTGGTAGGCTTATACACTTTCACAAAAAAAAAATTGCCTTGATGACTGCTGATACCTGCTATGACGTCATCAATAATGAAAAATGCTCTAAAATAACTGTGACGTTTATTTCCAAACCACTAATACTTATGACATGAAACTTCATGCATTTATAGAAAACGTCAATATAAACAGTTTCACATAATATTTTTGTGATTTGATGATGTCACTGGCACCTGCTATGACGTCACTAATAGTGCAAATTATTGTAAAATGTATGTGATCCGAACCACTGATACTTATAGAAAAACTCAATACAAACACTTTGCCATAAATATTTTTGATTTCATGACGTCATTAGTATCACTTATGACGTCGTCATCAAGAACAATCGTTTTGTGGTCTGTAAAATATGAAATCTGGTCTGTAAAATATGAAATCTGATCTGTACTTTTCAATACTTTTGTATATTTCATTTAGTATTTCCATAATTACCACATATCTGTCCCAAAGTTAGTCGAACAACATCAGATCATTTAAACAAAATTTTATATTTTCAAAAAATTTACCCCCTTTTCAGAATTAAGTTACCGCCGGAAAAATAACCTACAAATTCCAAAAAAAAATCGAAAAGTCGAAATTCTTGATAAAAGTTAGGGAAAGTCACCAAATTTCAATACCATACCATTAATAGAAAATTTGTTATCGCCTAATGAAAATTTCACCTAGTGTTAATCGGTTTAAGCCTTAAAGTAACTATCGGATATTGCTTGCGGAGGAGTGCTTTTTTAGTACATCTTTCAGTCAAAAAACGCTCCTCTGCAGATGACGTCCGTCAGTTATTTTGAGATTTAAGTTACTGAAATTTCTACGAGATGTTTCTGAGTTTTCCTCTAGTCATTGTTGTGAGACTCTTTTGATAATGTACTTTCCTTGTTTAGATCTGAATATCTTTTCAATTTTGATGAAGCTTTTGAAATTCATGATGATATCGAAGTTCTCAAACGAATGGGTCTGTCCTATGGCCTGGAGAAAGGAGAATGCAGTGATAAAAATCTAAAAATGGCTAGAAATATGGTGCCGAAATCGTTAGAACCTTACGTTACTCGTAAGTCGTTTGTTTCAACCTCAGCTTGTGTCCTAGATAGTCTTAGGTTGTGCACAATCCAAGGGAACTGAGCAGTGGAAGACTGGAAGCAGTGATCAAAATAACTGAAAGTAACCACTATGGAAGAGTGATTTTTGAACATAACTTCAGCTTAGGAAGCCTGAAGCTATGCTCAAAAATCACTCCTTAACAGTGATTATTTTCTCTTATTTCGACCACTTGGTAAGATCTCTTTTGAGGATGCTCTTAAAATTTCGTGTCAAAATCGTTCTAAGTGGGCAAAATATTGTTTAAAGTCCACACTTCATTCGATGTTGTTCTGGCGTCTTGACTGCTGACTTTGAACAAGTCTTTGCCTTGGGTTGATTCCAGTATTCTCTGTAATTTTTTTATTTTTTTGTCTTCTTTTGGATTTCACTGCAATTTTTTGCCTAGTAATCAGCCTAAACATCTTCATCATACAAGAAGTTTAACTTTTAAATTCTAAGGTTAATTTCCGTGAGGCTCGCGGCGAAAGCCTAAAAAGAAGACATTGCATTGGTTGAAATTGACGTCACACCTTTTGTGCAACAATTTCTGCATAGTATTAGAGTTGTAATAAAATAATTTTCTCCAAGAAGCACAGAAACACCTGCCTTGTATTATCCCAGTGAGCAAAAACTTGTTCAAAGTCCGCAGTAAAGACGCTAGAACAATTGTTCTAGCGTCTTCACTGCTGACTTTGAACAACATATACCATCTGTTGCTGAATAGTTCACGAAACGGCTGACAAAACAGATTTAATTAATGTTCCATCTGTTCATAACGTTTCACAGTGGGCAAAAACTTGTTCAAAGTCAGCAGTATAGATGCAAGAAAATCGTCGAAGACGTCGTTCCAGCATCTTTCCTGCGGACTTTGAACAAGTTTTTGCCAACTGGATTTATGTTATTTAGAAATGGCTAATGGAACGTACGGTGATATGGAACTAATAGAAGTTGAAAGGTGTGCTTTATTTTTTCTTTTAGAGGCCAAAATAAGAGAAAATTATTACTGTGGAGGAGTGATTTTGGATGATAGCTTCATTCTAGGAAGCCTGAAGCTGTGCTCAAAAATTCTTCCTCCGCTGTGCTCAAAAATCCTTCCCAAACAATGATTCTTTACTTTTGTTTCAGTATGCTTCTAAAATTTTGTCCCAAAAACAGCTTTATTGGTATGATTAAAGAAACTAAAATGAAACTGTACAGAAGGGTGTTAGGTCAGCGTACTTGCAATGGATTGGAAACTAACCATCGTGAGAGCACTCTTCTCTGTCAGTTTCTTCACTAAAGAAATTTGTCATTTTTCATGTGTGGGTGGTAACTAAGCTCCTAAAGGGTGCAGATACTTCTAGTACCCTGTAGAAAGCTTAGTTACTGCTTAAACCTTGTCAGAAAAAATAAATAGTGGAAAGTTTTTTCTTTCGTTTGCGAGTCGCTCTCCGAATGTTGTTTGATTTTTCGACAGTTTTATATGTCGTGCTAAAAGGCGATAAATTTTTGCGAAGGTTAAATTTTGGGAATTCATGGCAAGTTTGAAAAAATAAGTATTTGCAAAACCTCTCAAATGTGTCAATTAGCAAATATAAATATGCGCCAAATTTAAGATGTGTAGTTTGTTTAGGCTTTTCTTTAAAGAGAGTAATAATTTCCTCAAAGAGAGTTATAATTTGAATCTCAAAAATTCCTCATTCGCAAGAATAAATCCAAACACTTTTTCGGAGAAAGTAGTATTCCCAAAAATAAATTGACCCAAAAACTTAACGCTTTATAATCCTATCTAGACTGGGGTGTAGTCTTTTTTTTTTAAGAATGGGTTCAGACGGAACCTGGAAATCATGGAAAATTAGCTGTTTTTAGTTCAGGGAAAACTCCGGGAATTGATTGAAATTTTCAGAATTACTGGAAAACCTCAGTATGCTTATTACAAATTTGAAAAAAAACAAAAACAAAAACTGCGTTTTTCAAAATAAAACTCAGGATATTACTGTTTTTTAAAGAAAATCCTTGAAAATGACTTCGATAATCTTGTCTGAACCCTGTAATAACTTTTTTTCTTTCTATAAACGCTATGCTCTTTAAACTCTCTTTTAGTATTAAGCATTTCCTGGAATATTCATGACTATCGGTATTACGTCGTATTTTATTGGTCATATCTTAAAACCACCTAAATATAAATTTTAATATCTTTTACAATTTTGGCGCCTCACTGCTTTCTAGGAAGGTATATATGAACAAAATTAGTACAAATTTATCTGCTAATATCTCAGTATTTACAGTCCATACAGTATTTATTATGATCCCTTGATAAATAGAAATTTCCGAAAATTACAATGGCCACTTCATTAGAAAAATGCTTTTGCGAAAATATTGTAATGTATAATGGCTTATTTAACAGCGGTTTATAACCCCTCCTAGTTTGGTGGCAAAATTTTTTTTGTCCAGTTTATCGTCATTCACATAACTTCTACCATTTATTTAGAAATACTAGGAATCCAATATCACCACTCGCAACTCCACTGTCTATCGCGCGACCATCTCCTGGTACCACTAAAACGACTATAAGGTGCAAGAAAAGACCAGCATCAACATCAACCACTACTTCTGCTGCTGCTAAAGTTCCAAGGACTATTACGTCGTCTCCGTCACTCGGTTCTGAATATGACGACACAGATAACGACGGCGATGACGAAAATAGCACTGTAGTTGATTGAGGAGAGCAGCTGTTGAAGGATTTCATATATTTTTGATATTGTAGTTGGGATTTGTTACTATTTTCGTAATGGAACGTCGACATGCCCCACACGCTTTTGATACGACTGATCGTTCTTTTCGACGTAATTTATATAGCTCATTTTAATACACGTTGTCTCTGAAGTGAATAAAGACCTCTTTTCGTGCTGCTATTGAATTTAGAAAGTTGAAGTAAGAGTAAATAATCACTGTGGAGGAGTGATTTCTGAGCGTAGCTTCAGTCTTCCTAGTCTGGAGTTATGTTCAATGATCATTTCTAACAGTGCTTGTTTGCTCTTATTTGGACCACTGTAACAGAATTAAATATAATGCAACGTCTGACAAACATTAGAGTCACGTGGTTTAACATTTGTAAATCGTACTACACCTTTCGCTGGTGCCCGTTGCGGCTTAATGTGTACCCATTGTGGGTTGAAGTGTACCCATTGTGGGTTGTTAATGCATACGGATAAAAGCGAATGCTTACGATAAATGAGCTTCCGGTTGCACTCCACTAACTTAACTTATACGCAGATGGAATAGCTTGGTTAAGGCGGATCTCCACTAACCGAATTCGTTCGCACGAATTCTGAATGAAGCCATTGCGATGGCTGAAAGTGACTTTACCTTTCAACTGATACCTAGTGAAGATATCTGCCTTTACTCTCTGTAATTTCACGCACAAACATTTTTTTACAGTCTTATTATAGTAGTTCACAAGTCTTATATATCGGTCGGACATCACCTGTGAAAGAGTGTTTTTTGAGCACAGTATTCAGATTAAAATTACTCTCCACCCTCATCCAGAGGTGAGATCTGACAGTTATTTTGAGTCTTGAGTTCATGATAGTGACTTTGAGGAACAATATTTCTGAGAATAAAAATGAACGTTACTGTACAGAAGCAGCCACAGGGAGATGTTCTGTGAGGTAGGTGTTCTTATTCTCTAGGACGTCCATTTCGGGATTGTTACTAGCTTAATGCGTGCCTTTCGGAACAGCTTGTTTTCCCAGCTGAACAAGAATCTACTATAAAGAACGATTAATATTTCCAGCTACATAAGACTATGTTCACAGTTGTCGGATAGAAACTATTTCGGAACTATTTCATTCCGTTTTAAGTGTGAACACCTAATCGAAAACTGCGAAAAGACTCCCCCGAAACGGCACAGTTTTTGCTCGTAAGAACACCTCTTTCCCCCAACTAAGCACAGGAATGCCCATCCTAGAATCAGACATGCCACTCTTCCTGCTTGGGCCTGAATTCCTGCCTTTGAGTGTAATTTAGGTCTATTTTTCCTGCTTGGGACTACACTGAAGTACCAAAATATCATCATTTAGCTGTGTTTCAGGCCCATCATAATGGTGAGTGGAATGTCTGTAGAATAGATCCTATTTCCAGCTGGAGAAGTTTTATTTTGGTCGAATTTCTAGCCAGTACATCCTTTAGAACACCTATTTTCAAGAACGCCCCCGTTGGCTGCCTTCTACTGTACTGCAAGCTTTATTCTCATTGGATACCTACAGTTAGCTCTGTATGTGGTGAAACGTTTCGGAAAAGCTTACATTATCGAAACAAAACGAGCTAATACCAGCAGAAGTATCGTTCCTCTATTTTTCTGTTCTATAAATTCGTAACCTGTTTCACTGACCAAAAAGACGTAAGTTTTTGTCAACCTATTTAAAATCTGCCGTGCGTCTTTACTGCTGACTTTGAACAGATTTTTGCCCACTAGGAATGTTCTTAGAGCTAAAGATGGATTTCTATTAGGCGGAATATTCCGCAATGTAATGCAAACGAATCCACCTAGTGGAAACCCATGTCAAAAGAAAAACAGGTACTAGCGACGCAAGTAAACGCCAGAATATCAATATTTTAAAATATTTTTGCGTCGTTTTACGCCTTCTTTGTTTTGAAATAGAAACATTTCATTTTCGCATTCTTACAACCTTTTGCGTCTGCGTCTGCTTTACTAGTGTGAAACAGGTTTTACGCCTAATGGAAATCAACTTTAAGCGTAATAGTCAGTGGTCGATCGAAATAAGAACAATTAATAAACATTGTGGGGGAGCTACAGGCTTTATAGTCTGAAGCTATGCTCAAAAATCACTTACAGTGATTATTTGCTCTTATTTCGATCGCTGACGGTCACGGCAATTTTCATTAACCAATCCTTGATCCATTTTTGGAGGACTTGCGGTCAGATAACCTATAATAATATAGTCTCGTCGCTTCTGCCACCAAATGGGCAAAAATTTGTTCAAAACCCGCATACTGCTTACTTCGAACAAGGTTTTGGCCTGAAGCAGACACAAGGAAAAATTCAGACGTTAATGTGACCATGTCTACAACCCGAAGAAAATACGATTATCTCTGTTAGGATGCACGCACGCCTGGACTACTAGACTTTTTCTTTTTATTTGTTTGTTGCAGCCCAGTAGGCCAAAACTTGTTCAAAGTCCGCAGTAAAGACGCTAGAAAAACGTTTTCAACATTGTTCTAGCGCTTTTACTGCGAACATTGAACAAGTTTTTGCTCACTTGGAGGAGAATGATTTTGATGTAAATAGTATATGTAAGAAGAAAATGTATTAATAGATAGATATCATATTAAACTTCCTGTATTTCCTTAGGGATCCTACGAATAGTATCGAGTCCCAAAAGTGCAAAATCCTGTTCAAATTCCGCAGTATAGACGTTAAACAAATTGGTTTTGCTCGCTGGGTTGACTGAGCTCAGGCTATGAACTCAATGCTCTTTCAACTGGATAAAACGCCTCTGTATATGGAACTCTCGATGTAACGAACTTTTTTCGTTTCCTTTCAACGTTTGCTATATCGAAACTTCCGTCTTCAGGTAAAAATACAGGATCAAGTTTCCAAGCAAAAGCTTAATATGTTTTTTTTGCTCACATGTTTATTTGTACCAATAGAATGTCTTCTTTTGGCTTACGCGCAGAATTTCCCGCCTAACAGAATTCAACCTGAACGTAAAATGGTTCCCAAATTCTTTCGAGATACTCTGATGTAAGATAAGATATTGCAAGGAAGTGCCAAGCTCGTTTCCAGGGTTTCTTGCCTTATCGAAACACGGAAGAGTGGCGCTCCGCTTTTCGAAAAGGCAAGGGTCCCTGGAAACGAGGTTGAAAAAGTGCAACAATTTAATATTTGGTTTCGTATGTTTTAACCTTCCATATTCTGAATAAAAAGCCAACCTCGCCCAAGGACCTTTAAAATTGCTGCTCGGAAGTCTAAAAAACTAAGGAAGTTTAAAAAGCTTAGTCATCGTTTTTACGAGCCAAATATGTTTAAAGACGTTAAGTTTGGTTTAACGTAGCATTTGAACAAACTCAATGTGAAAAAAACTCCTGATAATAGTACATAATAATACAGCACCGTGTTAAACCTGATAACAGTAAGTGAAATCGAGGCATTGATTCTGGTCGAGTTGGCTCCAAATTATATACCAAAACTTGGCGAGTGTTTTATTCGTTCGGTCAGTGCGGGTTCTTAGTTCTTAGTAGTACAACGCGTCTTTACTTCAGTTTCTCTGCGAAAGAAGAGAAGAGTGTTTGAAGCTATTTAGTGGAAGTTTGAATTGAACTTTCACTCTTATTAGAAAAGCACAGATATAAATTGGCTATAAGAAGTGATAAAGTGAAGGTTTTCCTGCTCAGGTAGGCAAAAAGCAACAAGATAAAAATGGCCCAATCCGTGTAGCTTTTGTTGTTGTTGTTAACGAAGCCCTGGGAACGAGGTTTGTTCAACTAAGATAAAAAATTCCGATATTGTTGTGTAACAATTGTGCGCTTGTCGTAGAGACACTTGTTACACGACAATATTTTTGTTGTGCGACAAATATTGTTGTGCAATAAACTTCGTGTTTCACAACACCGGTTTCTAATACATCGCACAACAGTTGTTGTTGTACAACTAACTGTTGCTCAATTTCTTTATTGGAAACCAAGCTTAATTAAAGCGCCCTTTACGTATGCAGACGATTATCTTTTTAACAATGCATTCTTGGAATATCGAGGAAACGTAGATTATTTTTAAGGCTGAATTACACTATGAATGCAGTTACTGTAAACCATGAAATCACCCAGAGCCAGCCAAAATCAGCTAAAATCACCCAGAGTCACCCAAAATCAACCAAATTCCAAATGTTATAAAAAAACAATCGAGTTTCAGTAAAACATATGTAGCTACAACCGATCGCATAAATTATAAGACATTTTACGAATTTCGAAAAGCAATACAAGCCACAAGTAAAACGTAAATACGGAAAATGACCACTACGCACTAGACGTCCCTTGAGGTTTACCTCAGAGGTTTATCCAAGTACACTCCAAGTGGGTCTTTTTGCAAAGTCGACAAATTCTGCTGTTTATAGCAGCCTAGTACCCAGGCTCTTGGAAATTATTCGATTTTTTGTGTCTTTAGGTTTGCTACCGAAAATTTAAGGCTTTTTATCCAATTGGAAATTCTGAATTTTTGCTCGAATTTTGCGTTGTCTCAAATATTTATGTGATTGCTTGTAGATTTTCGAAAAGCGAGAATTGCTTTCCGTTTATAAAAAAAGTAAAGAAGCCCTAGGTACGAAGTTGAAATATTGGTTATAATTTATTTCAAAATACCACTCAAGTAAAACATCATTTACTCTGTACACTTCCCCGAAGATTACGAGATGCCTTAAAATGTTACCCTGAGCTCCGGTCTCAAACCCAAACTACAACAACTAGCTTGTTGTAGTTTGGAACTGGAGCTCAGGCTATAAAATGTCAGATATTAGCCCCCTCCACAATGAGCCTATCAAATCTGCAAATATAGCCTGTTTCACAAAACTCGACGTCTGGCGGTAAACGCTGGCACTTTTTAGCTTGTGGATCTGTGGAAGAGGCTAATCAAATATCAAACCCAAATTCTCCGGTTAAGAACTCACCAGATACTAAAGTAATTGGCGTCATCTTCACCAATGAATTGACATTCGTTTGAGGAGTCCTCGGTCACTGTCTGTGACACATGTCAATGGATTATATCCGGCTTCACATGTGTGTACATTTAGTTTCCCAAAAGCAGCTCCCTGGTGGATGTTACATCTAACAACCGCCTAATTAGAGACCGGTACTTATTATGATCTTCCATAAAAAACTGGGCGCTTATTAGAGTGTAGGTAGGTGCTAATTACAGAATTTATGATATAACCCAGTAGGCAAAAACTTGTTCAAAGTCCGCAGTAAAGACGCTAGAACAACGTTAGCGTCTTTACTGCGAACTTTGAAGAGAAACTACTGCAATGATTACTAACATTTGAGGTCTGTCAAAAGAAAGTTGATGCTTTGAATAAACATAATTGGACATATTTTTAGTGTTTGGAAACGCTAATTCTTCCCTACTAATAACCTCACACCACCCACATCGTTGAATGCAAAAGTTTATAAAAAAAGCCATCCTGTTTGAAGTTGGTTTTGGGATGGTTTCTATTCTTCAAATTTTAACTTTTCCGTTCCTGGAGGAACGCATTCGAGCTGCCGAAAGTTGATTGACTATGTGGTGGTGGTTGTATGTAACTGTGTGCACGATTTAGCCAAGCTCGACCTCAGCACCTTTTGACTTTTTTACCTTAAGGTCCGAGAAAAAGGTGCTGGGGACGAGCTTGCGATTTAGTTATTCAATGATCCGGTCACAATTTATTTCTCAGTGCAGATTTGTTGGTTTTGAATGCTCAATCTCGCTCCCAGGGCTTCTTGCCTTTTCGAAATACGTATGTCGAAAAGGCAAGAAGCCCTCGAAAACCCTATTTCGGGGGAAAATGTGTAAAAAAAAAAAAATGCTATCGCGTCTACAATAAATGTTCGACCCAGTATTTAGTGTTTTAGTCTTAGTAAAAATCAAGTCTTGTAATTATTGATCACTGCCATTTTGATCTGCTTTGGACAAAAATCAGCAGTGAAAGACGCTAGAACAACGTCGTTCAAGCGTTTTTACCGAAGATTTTGAGCAAGTTATTGTCTACTATAATAATATATTTTATAAATCCAACTCAAAGGCCGATCCCAGTGAAATATTTGCTGCGAAGGACAAAAGGCATCGCGTGATTGTATTTCGCCTACTAGATCTCTCTTAGCTTTATTACATGAACCTCGAATCCTCAATATCACAAACGCAATGTTCCGACGAAAACCGAAGAACTCGATCTTGGACAGAAATGGCGACAAACGCGCTAGTCGATAAAAAAAAACCCATTTCTGCATATACTGAAACTAAGACGATATTAGATAATATATATTTTTGAAGCACAAAAGTTTAATACATATTTACATACTCTTAATAAAATTTATTTACAAAATACGCGGAGAAATAAATTATCAAAGTTTTATTTACATATCTCCTTTGCTCACAAAAGGTAAACTCTGCTATGAACTAATATCTCCTTTGCTCACAAAAGATAAACTACTGTTGAAGTAAACCATTATTTCAAATGAATGAAGTTTTCAATAAAAAATTATCGAAAACCTCAAAATTATTTGCAAATAAGTTTCAATGAATCTACAATTATGAGTACAAGGTCAACAAACTCGCTATGGGTCTATTGCAAGATCGTTGACTCAGTACCCTCCTGTGCAGATATATTCATTCACAGAATAATTGTGCAAAGGGGGAGGGGGCAAAACGTTCAAAGTTTAAAAAGAATTTCTTCAAAAATGGTTATGTCTCTAGTTTATAAAATGCATCATTCTCCTTGCCGGTGTTGAAATAGCATACCCAGAGGGCAAAAACTTGTTCAAAGTCACCAGTAAAGATGATAGAGCAACGTCGAACGACTTTGTTCTAGTGTCTTTACTGCTGACTTTGCACAAGTGTTTTGGCCCACTGGGTACACTGTATATCAATACTACAGACGAAGTAGAGCACTATCAACAAATATGCGATCGATTGGATATCGGAGCAACTAACACAGCGGAGGAAATGTTTTTGAGCAAAGCTGCAGGTTGCAAAGCTTGGAACTATACTTAAGTCACTCCTCCACACTGATTATTTATTCGCGCCCTGCTACTCCTCGCAATTTGCAACCTCTGGTACCATTTTAACTTTTTCCTTCTGTTTTTCTTTAGTCTAAAACATCCATTCAGTAGGCTAGAACTATTTTGGCACAATACAAGAATTAAAATAATAACATCTACGAACGAGGGAGTTAGGTTCAATTTGATTAGCTTCTTTCACGGGAAGAAAGCAATCCCAAAATAAGTGACCCAGTACCCTCTTCTGTAGATGTCATTTATGCTTATTCAGGTTGACTGCATCGACTACAAAAATCCCTCAAAAGTAGAGGTGAAAGGACAATCACTTTGGGGGAGCAATTTTTGAGCATAAGAAAGCTAGGCTCAAAACCCGCTCATCCACAGTGATTTTTTGTTATTGTCATTTTAAGCATTAGTACAGAAATAATGCATTAATTTAAAAAAATGCAAAATCATAATAAATTCTTTAAAAAATCTTTAAGACTTTTTGAAAGAAACGTATCTATGGAGAAGAGTGTTGAGAAGTCAATCTTACTTCGAGATCAGTGGTCGAAATAAAACTAAATACTCACTGCGGAGAAGAGATATTTGAGCATAGCTTCAGGCCATAAACACGAAGTCATGCCTAAAATCCCTCCTCCACAGCGATTATTTACTTTTATTCCGAACACTGCAAGTTGGTTAATCTTCTCACTAAAGATTGATTTCCATTAAGCGGAAAATTCTACGTAAAAACCAAAACAAGACATTCCAGTGGTAGAAATTGACATCACACATCGCGTTGATATCAATTTCTACCAGTGGAATGTCTTCTTTTGGTTTTCGCGTGGAATTTTCTACCTATGTAAATCAACCTTAACGTTTGTTTCAAAATTTGCTAAAACCTATAAAGTCAGTCATCGTTACCTAATTGCAATGGTCATACTCAGCAGTGTACATAGTATTAATAGTAAATAAACTTTAGTCCTGTCAAACACTTGTATACTAGACGAATTCTTCTTCCACTTCGTACTTTTCAGTTTTGATGCTTTCAATATTGAAAGGTAATAGTTTGTAACCACCATAGGGCTTTGGTTATTTATGTATTTATTAAAACGTTCAGCTTCTGTATTACATGCATGTATTTGTGCTCTTGTAGGTTCATCAGTACTTACTATCAACAAAATCATCAAATCACCTTCTACTGTCAAATGACCATAAAGTCTACATTCAGACTAAAATAGAAACATATTGGAAAAATATATACCCTACCTGTACGAGTAGAAAAATAGAAAATACAGTTTATCTACGAAATTGAAAAAAACGCTGTTCAAAGTCAGCAGTTAAGACGCTAGAGAACGTTATTCTAGCGTCTTTATTGCTGACTTTGAACAGGTTTCTTATTCTAAAAAAAATAAGGTTCATTGGAGAAAGCTTTTCTCATAGCAAAGCAAGATAAGGTTTTTCAGTCGTCAAGAACCCGAGAGCAGCAGTCAACCCTCAATATAATGGTCACCTGTGGGACTGTCATATTGAGGTTTGGCAGATTGATTGACAGTTATAACGCTCGAAATATAAACAAATAAACACAGTTCTTTTTAAGCTTTTATCTGCAAAGAAAAATATTACAATGCGCCACTGCAGATCACTTAGTCTAAGCTTTATTCAAGCCAAAGACCACAGACTAATGAAATAAATCAACATACCACTGTAAGTAACTGTCTCATACTCTCCACAACATCAACAACTGTCATAGGATCATAACTTATATAATTTTGATGACGCAATAGATCTTGGTGACTGTATAATATGCGAAGAATAGAACCTAAAATGAAAAGACATAACTTGAAAACAAAAATGCTGAAAAAATTTTTTTCTTAGCAATTAATTTCTATTATTATAGCGGATGATCGATGTAATTTGAAATGACATCAATAGAGGAGATAGTATAGTCATGGATGTTATACAATTAACGTTTAAACAACGTATTCTAAGTGTCTTCTGATAAATTCAATGTTTATCAAATTTTTATCAAACTTTCTGATACTATATTGCAGGCCTCTGAATTCACGACGGAATTCCTCTGTGGAGGAGCGTCTTTGTAGGCTCATTTGCAGCCAAAAGACTGAAAATGAGTCTCCAAAGATGCTCCTCCACAGAGGAATGCCGACGTGAATTCAGAGGCCTGCACGTATAACGAATAATTATGATTTAGAAAAAGTGAACTTACCACAAACAGGACAACAAGCACCTGGGGGAATAACTAATTCACAATTCTTTTTTTGTGTCACAGGACATTTGATATTCTTACATCTACCAACTTTATCTAAAGATAATGGAATACACTATTACCTTATTCGTACCAATTTTCACGCGCATTATTTTCGCCCAATGCGAATTTTCTTTTTGAATATTTTAATTTTCATGCAAGTGCCAAAATCTGATAAATTGTATTAGTGTGTGCATGCTCACTTAAGAATACGTGGATTTGTTGTGAAATTTTATCGTAAGTGCCAAAATAATGACCTTGAAATAATATAGTAATAGCACGAGGAACATTTTTTTTAAACAAATTTCTTTTCAGATCTTCTGGTCCAAAAAAGAAGAAAAGCCAAATCTCAAAATAAGTGTCGGACATCACTTGTGGAGGAGTGTTTTTGAGTGCAGTTTTTAGCTTTGAAGCTGAAAATTGTAATAAAAAAACACACATCCACAGGCGATGTTTGAGGCTTGCAATTTGTTTATGTTTTGATAAACAATAATTATGTAATTATTACACTCATTATTATGTAATAACATAACCGGTCGTCAATATCATTATAGCTATACCTTCAGATAATGCCAATTTCTTTGGTAAACATGGTCCATTATAATCAATTCCAGTCCCTCTTTTACCTGCTAGACATTGATTTTTGTATGTAACACCATCGTAACCACATACCAAAGATTCCTGAATTTGAAAACAATGGATTTTTTTCAAGAATTATTCAACGCAACAACTGACAGTTCTTGTCAAGACATTTCAAATCAAGCTCTAGTTCATATCAGAGCTCGAAATAACAGCCGGTCATCACTGTGAAGGAGTGATTTTTCAGAATATTTTCAGCCAATCTGTAAGAGTAATCA